>JAOXYD010118214.1:0-11275 GCA_028565735.1 Pinacopodium congolense | reverse complement strand
AATTGTAATCCAATCAACCTAGTAGTTAAGTAAACAATTCCCTGTGGGTTCGACACTCGGAGCTTAATTTTTACTCCGCTTTATTACTTTTGCGATAGGTGCACTTGCCTTAAAAGTACGTTGGTTCAAAGTAAAAATCATTTCGAACGTCCATAAATTTTAAAGTCACCTAACCAACGCAACAATGTAGAAATGCACTTGGGAGGATAGTCAAATAGTAACCTTGACAGAGAATTATAGTTCAATCATCCCAAGTACAATGCCTTCTAAACTACAATATATAGGGAGTTTTACTGTCCCATGTGTTATTGGTGATTTCGAATTTTCAAAATGCTTATGCAATTTAGGTGCAACTATTAACTTGGTGCCTTTGTCTATTTTCAAGAAATTGGGGTTAAAAGACATCAAGCTAACATCCATGCTCATCCAACTTAAAGACCAATCCATAAAGATGCCATTTGGGGTAATAGAAGATGTTTTGATAAAATTAGAAAAATTTATAATTCCTATTGATTTTGTTCTATTAGATTTTGAAGAAGATAGGTGTCTTCCATTGAGTTTGGGTTGGTTAATACTGGTAGGGCATTAGTTAATGTTCATGAAGGAAAAATAGTTTTGAGGATTGGTGATGAGAAAATTAAATTTAATATGACCTAAACTTTGAAGAAGCCAGTAAATGGTAATGCTTGTATGAAAAATGACATTGTGGTTGGTTATGTGAAGGAAGTTGAAGAGGAAGTTGGGAAGTTATTAAAGTGAAAATGGATGAGAGCATGAGCTAAGAGGAATTATGTGAAGAGGTTGAGGAAGAGAATTTAGAGAGAATGGACACACCAACCCCCATTGTAAAGCCACCCCTATTAGAACTAAAACCCTTACCTTCCCACCTTAGATATATTTCTATGTATGGACCACACCTTAGCCATCATCATATCCAACCAATTGGATTTTAAGTAAGAGGAAAAATTCATAGAGACCATTAAGAAGAGGATTAGAGCCATAAGATGGCAAATTTTTGATATTAGGTGAATTTAGCCTTAATGTGGTGATGTATATGATTAACCTTGAAGAAGGATGCAAGGCAGTTAGGGAGAGGTGAAGAAGGTTAAATCTAAACAAGTAAAAAGTTTTTAAAAGGAAATTATGAAGCTTTTAGATGCAAGGATCTTTTATCCTATTTCAGATAGTGAATGGCTGAGTCTGGTGTAATATGTGCCTAAAAAGGGAGGCCTGACAGTGATGGAGAATAACAAAGGTGAAAAGATTTGCATTAGGATCATCACTAGCTGGAGAGTATACATTGACTATCTAAAGCTCAATTTGGCCACCAAGAAAGACCATTTTCCCTTGCCTTTTGTAGAACAAATGAGTAAGAGGGTGGTCGGGCAAGTTCTTGATAGGTATTCAAGGTATAATCAAATGTTTATTTATCCACCAGGTTAAGAGAAGATAACTTTCACTTACTCTTACGGGACTTTTGGTTATAGGAGAATGCCTTTTTCTCTATGTAATACAACTACCACATTCTAAAGATGCATGATGGCCATCTTTGAGGTCATGAATGTAGATATCATGGAGGTATTTATGGATGAATTTTTTGTTTTTAGAGACTTTTTTTTATGACTGCTTATTTAATTTGGATAGAGTACTTCAAGTATGTGAGCAGTCTCATTTAGTCTTGAATTGGGAGAAATGTTATTTCATCATCTAAGAGGTAGTTGTATTGGGCTATAAGATCTTATACAAGAGAATTGATGTAAACTGAGCTTAAACTGAAGTGAGTGAGAATATCTCACCTCTCACCAATATAAAGGGCATCTGAGCATTTCTTGGTCATGCAGGTTTCTATAGACGGTTCATCAAGGAATTTTCTCTTATTACTAGACCCTTGACTAACTTTTTAGTTAAATATGTGCCTTTTGAGTTTGATGATAATTGTCTAGATGTTTTGATATTGATCACTTCCCTTCAAGATCACTTGTAATACAACTGATCATGCCATTGATTGTGTACTTAGACAGCAAAAGGAGAAGAGGCTATATGCAACCTACTGTACAAGTAGGACGTTGATGGGGGCATAATTGAATTACATTATTACGAAGAAGGAGTTGCTTATAGTGGTATTTTCTTATGAAAATTTTATTTCTTAACTTTTGGGCTTAAAAGTTATTGTTTTATAAATCATACTACATTGCATTATCTTTTCACCAAGAAGGATGCTAAGGCTATGCTGTTCCAATAGGTGCTTCTACTACAAGAATTCCACATTGAGATTAAAGACAAGAAAGGAGTAGAAAATGTTGTAGCAACCCACCTATCAAGACTTGAAGGGGGCATCAATAAGAAGTAGAGGAAATCAAGGAAAGCTTTTCTTATGAATCCTTAATGATGGTTCAAAATCCTTTTCAACCTTGGGTTGTAGTTATTACAAATTACCTTTCAAGAGCTTCTTATTCCAGTGTTTTTGTTATACTTAGGATGAACTTATGCTATATAAGAGATGTCCTGACAGTTTAATTCATAGGTGTGTCCCTAAAGATGAGACTCTTGAAGTTTTGACTTAATGTCATAGTTTCCTTTATGTAGGAACCTATGGAGAGAACAAGATGGCTGCTCATATTTATAGTGTGGATTTAAGAATGCTCGAGATTTTGTGTTATGTTTTGATAGGTACCAAAGAGTAGGCAACAATTCGAAGAGGGATGAGATGTCACTTTCAAACATCATAGAAATGGAAATATTAGATTTGTGGGGCTTGGATTTCATAGGGCCATTCCCATTCTCATAAGTAAGTCTTATATATTGGTTGGAGTTGATTAAATTTATAGATAGGGTGAGGAAAGAACTACTCCAACAAATTATGGAAAGGTGGTTCAACAGTTCATCAAAAAGATCTTTACTAGATTTGCCATGCCTAAAGCCATTAAAAGTGATGGTAGGAGTCACTTTTGTAACGGACCCTTTGAGGCTCTCTTGAAGGGATACAATGTTAATCATTGAGGGGTTACTCCTTATCATTTGGAAACTAGTGGCCCAATGGAGGTGGTAAATAGTTAATTGAAAATAATATTGGAAAAGGTAGTGAGCACTTCAAGAAAAGATTGGCCTTTGAAATTTGATGACATATTATGGGCTTACAAGACAGTTTTCAAAACCCTGTAGGGACAACCCAATATCGACTTGTGTATGGAAAGACTTGCCATTTATCATTAGAGTTGGAACATAAGGCCTATTGGTTAATTAGATAGTCGAACATGGATTAGAAGTTCTATGGTGAAAAGAGGTTTCTACAACTTGATGAATTAGAGGAGCTAAGGTATGATGCTTATGAAAATAGCAAGTTATATAAGGAAACGGTGAATAAGTGGCATGATGCTCACATAAAGAAGAAGGAGTTTAAGTGTAGGGACTTAGTGCTTTTATTCAACCCAAGTCTTTGATTATATCCTAGAAAGCTCAAGCCAACATGGAGCGGCCTTTTTAAGGTACTTGAAGTATTTGATCATGGGGAATTGGAGTTGGAGAACAATAAAGGTGAAACCTTCAAGGTCCATAGGATTTGATACAAGCTTTACCTTGGAGGAACTCTCTCACATGGAAAGAAAGTAGTTTTTTCCTTTCCTTTACTGTCGCATGATGAATTGAAGTTTGGTCAAGCTCATGACCTTAAAAGAAACATGTTGTGTCTTGTTCCTAGATTGTTTGATTGCTATTATTTTAAGTTCTTAGGTTGTTTGTTGCCTTAATTTTATCTTCTTCTTTTTTTTGCTTTAGTTGTGATTTCTTAAATTTGATTGATGATTATAAGGTTAGCTTTGATGTTAAAACTTGAATTTAAAGGTTTAGAGTGAGGTAGAGCTAAGTGGGAGGTCAAATAATCTAAAATAGGGAAAATTTGAAGCAATTCCCTGTCATCCTCGTGCTTGTGCATGAGGATGACAGAAACTTTTTGCCAATAATAGATCTCGCCCCCTCTTGCTAAAAACCTAAACTCCCTTATCTTTTTCACTTCTTTTTCTCCCCCTCCTTCGTCTTTCTAGTTCGACCTCCTCAACCCATTTTCATGGTTATCTACTCAATTTTCTCCAAATTTTCATCAAATATTGTAAGGTTCCTAAGGTTTTTTAACAAAACGTTCAGTTTTGTGCAAGTTTATGTTGATTTTCATCTCCCTATCCATTTTTCTCTCCATTCACGCTATTTTCTCTCTTTGTTGGTTGTTTATGCTTCTCTCTTGGGTTTTCTCACCTTATTTATGATTTTTTTTTCCAAGCTTTTGGACAGTATGCTTCTAAGAATCAAGTCTATTATAAGGAAATCTATTCCACATATTTATGCTAAAGTGACAGAACGAAATGCTAGGGATATTTTGTAGATTTTGGAGACCCTTTCCCTATCTCCTCTAAAGAGGAGGTTGATAGGTATGTTCTTCTAAAGGCTAAGACTATTCTTTCACCAAGATAATCTGATTTCTATTTGTTAAATGTGATAGGACTTAAAGATAGAATATTGAGATTGTGCCAAAAAGGTGGTTGGCAACAATTTGTGCACATGGATTACCCTATTTTTCAAGAACTAACACTTGAGTTTTTTTACATCCTTACATTATGAATCTAATCTGCCTTGTTTGTTTTAGTTTAGATTAAGGGGCCACGCTCATCGTTTGGATGAGAAAGTGTTCAGTAAACTCTTTGGTTTTCCTAAAGTATAGGTAAAAGAAACCCATCAAGATTTTTCGACCAATATTTATTGCAAGTATCTGATTGAATTTCCTAAATTCAATGCTTATAATGCATCCAATGCTCACATTCTTAGCCATGAAAGCTTGCTCCTGCATAAATTCTTGTTATATGATCTTTTGAAAATCACAAAGCAACAAATATTCATCTAGGGAGTTATTTTTATTATGATGCATCGACGATACAGTTAAACCCATATGTTCTTCTAATTTTCTCAATCTTTGATACATTATGTGGCCACGAAGGGTACTTACCTAAGCTGGGGGCATCTTGCAACTGATTTAGCACAGCATTATAAGATTGATATTAATAGTTTAACTGCTGCTTCTTATGATTATTTTGATGATTTGATGAGTTCGTCGCAAGCTATCAAATAATAATTTCCTAACTACTCAAACTATGCAGTAATGGCGAGACAAGGTCAAACCACAGAGGGCTGGAATGTAAATTTTATTTCAAATGTTGCACCCAAGAGAAAATAAAACACCTTTAATAGATGAAAGTAAGATAAACTAAGATGCAAAAGACAAAAACAGTGAGAAAAACACAAAAAGAATTTATATAAGACTAATACCAATACTAAGAAATGGACTGAAGATATCTTTAGGATGTCAGGATGATCATTGATCATAGAATCTAAATAATAGGTACTCTAGTCATGGTGTTAGACTATAGGCTCGAATAAGCTCTCAAGCCTTTAGTTCCTCTAGATTAGGCAAATCTAACAAGATCTAAAAATGACCCTATCCCCATTTATAACCTAGGCAAGCTCTTTAGATTTAATAGTGAAGACGCTTTAATTGTTAAGGAACGATTAACTTAGGTCACTAACTCGCAAGCTCGGAAAGTGTAACCTGAAGATATGGATCCCTAGGTTAGTTGATTAAGTATCCTAACAAATTCAACTAGCCTATTACTCCTTTTTGGAATTACTATGGACTATTACGTATCACATGCTCAATCCTAGCTTTTGGATTAAGAAATTATCTAAAGGGTGATCAATCCTAGAGATAACTTCCAATTCATGACATTTAACCTAAGTTCTAAACCAACCTAGTCAAAAAAAGTATCTAATTAAGCATAAATTTAACATGATTCTCACAATTTTCATCCTTTCATCCTTCTAATATCTCCAAACCCCTAAAAGCACTAGCCACACATGATTAAGCTACCTAAAACAAATATTAAATGAATATAAATCATACTTGACTAAATAACTTAAAAGCTTGAAAATTTAAAACACTTAATGAAGAACACGATTGAACACTTAAACTAACACAAACTTAAGTTAACTAAGGCATTAATTAATTAGCTACAACCTAATCTAAGAAACCTCAAATTAATATTCAAACAAAAAATTCCAGTATCTATTACAAAAACAATAATGACCTGAATTAGAACCAAAAAACAAGTACCAATTGATAGTTATCAAGCATCAATGAACTAAGAATACTAAGAATAAGCAAAAATTCATGGAATAATACTTAATCCAAGTTAAATTTTAATCAAAACAAATCTAGAAAATTTGATAACTAATATAAGAAATCAATTTCAACTCTTTATTTAATGAAAACTCAACTTACTTCAATTGGTAAGCAATTATCTAGAGCTTAATTATCTAAAACTTAATCTAACACTTTAAATAAAAATTGCAGATTTAAAATTAAACAAAAACTGAATTTTAAATTAATTAAAACTTAAGAACAATCATAGAAATTAACTATTAAAAATTCATGAACCAAATACTATATGAATAATTGAAACTATATGAAATAAAACCTTAAACAACTTAAGACTTAATCAAAAAAATAAATATGAAATTATCATTCATATTTGAAAGTAAACAATGTTTAAAGATTGGATAAGAAAATTAAAACACAAGATCAAATTAACCAAGCAATAACCCACATTCAGCTATTAAAAGAACAAAGAAAATCAAGAATTACAAAAATAATAAAGCAAATCAAACGAATAAGACAAAACTCGAACAATAAATGAAATAACAAAATAAGATAATGTTGCAAACTAAAGCTACACATGAGTTAAGTCCAAAGCTATAGGTGAATAGTAGTAAATTGAAATTAAATTCCTCAATAATGCAGCTGCTCCTCTCCTGTGTAGCGTCGTCTTTCCATTGAGCCACTCCAAGCCAAAGACTCCAAGCCAAGACTCCCAGACCCTCAGTCGCCAACTCGTCCACCTTGTCCCCTTGTTTCCCCTAGGTTTTTGTGCTTAATTCATTCAAAAACTCCATATCTTCTATTTTTATGCAACTGCCGAATTCACTTCTCTCGGTCCACACTAGGCGTGACTTCGGGCCATGAGGGTGCAAGGCTACGCAGGAACGTCTCTAGGCCACGTTAATGTCTCCAGGCCAAGCCCATTGACACCAGGCCACTCTCAATAGGTGGGTTAGCTCCAATCTAGTCCAAGCAAACAAAAGATGGTTTAGCTCTAGTCCAGTCCAAGCAAACAGCAGATGGTTTAGCTCTAGTCCCGTCCAAGCAAAACTCTGCAGCAAAATTAATAATTAATCATGAAAAGCTTTGAAATCTCGCATCGGTTTGCATCAATTTTTATTTTTATTTTTATTATATATATTTATTTCCTTCTAACCTCAATTTTTAATTTTAATTTATTTAAAGTACACTTATCACCCTTTTAACTTGTTTTTGTGCTCTAAATTCAAATCTACATGTAAATGTAAAAAGAGGACAATTTGAAACTTTAAATAAAAAAATAGGGATGAAATTACATTATAACACATATAGAAATACTATAAAATGCATCCCTATGATGCTCTTTCTTTAAGACGTTCGGAGATACTGTGACATAATAACATGGAGCTATGAGATCCTTAGACTTGTACTGCAGTTAACCACAGGTTCACCAATGGAGCTTTAAGTTCTATACACCTGCCAAGTGAGGAAACCGAGGAGACAAGTTAGGAGAAAATGAACACACTCCTAACGGAAAGTACTAAGAGGATATAAGAGC
Organism: Pinacopodium congolense; assembly: GCA_028565735.1. Lineage (NCBI taxonomy): Eukaryota > Viridiplantae > Streptophyta > Magnoliopsida > Malpighiales > Erythroxylaceae > Pinacopodium > Pinacopodium congolense. Next base: position 3,539 of record JAOXYD010118214.1, on the reverse strand, counting down.
AGCTGGATTAAATGAATGCCCAAATGCAAATGGTTTTTCGCCAAGACCATTTCCTAGCCAAAAAGATCCAAAAATCGTGGGAGTTTTAAGGGCTTCACATTCCATCCCTAACGTCATCACCACTAACCTCTCCATAAGCTTTCTAACCCCCTCTTTAGTTGTTGTTTCATTATTTTTTTGTTTTTTTTGTTTTTTTATTTTTTTTCATTGTGGATTGCTTTGCTTGTGGTTTTTAGTTATCATTTCACACATTGTGTCCTTCAAGTGTGGGGAGGAAGCTAGTTGTTTATGGAATTTTATGTTTGTGTTTGCATTTTTACATTTCATTTAGGTTGCGTGTTAAGTTGTTAGTTTTAGGGGTGTCATTTTCCTTTCATTTGAACCTTGGTGATGAATGTGTTGCCATGAATTCTATCAAAGTAGTCAAAATGGAATTGAGGTGTAGGCTTGACGTTGAATTAGGCCATTTGTATTGAAGGTGAATCATGTTCATTGACTAATATAGTTAGTTGCATAAGCTTACTCAGAAAATGATGCTCTAAGTGTTTACATGATGTATAAAAGCATGATGGATTTTCAATTGAGTCTAAGTGAGGAGTTGAGCCTTTATGACTCCATTCCAAAGTCATTTCATTTATTGTGTGTGTGATATTCCTATAGATAGTTACCTCTAGAATTTGCATTAAACTAATTAAAATCTACTATATGCATGCTAGATAGAAATTATTAGGGCATTCTTTCTCTTAACCCTTAACTTAAATGACCCACTTATATTATCCCTTACAAGCCCCCTTTGAACCTTTTAAAATTTCGTTCTTATTGAAAACACCCCATTTTAAAACCCTCCAATCTCTTATCCTTACCTACTTACAAGTTTAATAAAGTGATAAGTGAGCATCTGCTCGGAATTTTTAGCTTCATTTTTTTAGACAAGTTGATCAATACTTCTACTTATAGTGCGTATTGCACGTAGTTATTGTTTTTTTTTTCATTTTTATTGTATAAAAAAGAAAAATTATGAGAAAAATAAAACTAATCAAATATAAAAGAAAAGAAAATAGAAAATAAAAGAAAGAATCAAGTGCAATAGCAACAATAAGTACCAAGTAGTTAGTTATATCCATTTTCATATCTTAGAGTTTATTCTGTCATCCCTTTGTGCAATTAGTGCTTCATGAATGCTTGTGAAGAACCCCTTAACTCCCTCTTGACCCATCGTAACCCTAACCCTATTATAACTTGAAACAATGTCCTTTTGATCTATTCTAGCATATAATCAGTGTGGAAGAGATTGGTGTATTTGCAGGCCTATGGTAGCGTGATTTCTAATAGGGAGTATTGAGCGAAACACTATCCCTCATACACTTGAGTGAAATTAGCGAATCCTATGAGGAAAATCCATTTTGACTTTATTCTTTCCTTTGAATGATAGTATAATAAGTTAAGCCTATTTATGTGCAGTGGTGAAAACTAGTTATGATGAGTGTAGTAGGTCAATATTCGACTAGTAAAAGTTTGAATGATTGCGTGATCTTAATCTCTTTAAATAGTAATTGATAAGATTTTCTAGTTGTGTTTGATTTTACTTAAGGACAAGCAAAGGATGAAGCAAGGGGAAGTTAATAAGTGCGGTTTTTGGATATGTTCCTAGGTAAGTGTTTCTTTGTGTGTTTTATCTTTAGTTTATTTGATATTTTGCTTCTTTTGCATCTTTTCATGATCTTTGAATTGTTTTGTTGTTTCTTTACATTATCTAATGTTTAAGGGTGGATTTGGAGCTTGTCTGAAGGATGGATTGATAAACTTTGGTGGTGGATTTTACATGTGTCAAAATTTCAATTGTGGATGTGTTGTACGTGATTTTGATGACCCTTTAGGTAGAATTGTAGAAGTCAAATGGCCATTAAATTAAAAGAGGATCAAGATCATAATGAGAGAGGTTGCAGTTTAAATTTGAAGTTAATCGGAGGTCCGAAAAAGAAGTTATAGCCAAAAGAGTGACAGGAACAGAAAGCTATCAAACAAAAATGCACGATCGTGCATCATCTTGAAACCAACTTTCTGTGCATGAGGGTGCTAGAATTAACCCATTAAGAATAGGACAAATATAGGATTTCAAGATAGTAGACCTTCCTTTTGACCCATATAGGGGCTCTAAACCCTAGAAGCCTACAATAATCATTAAAGGCCTTCCAAAAGAGGTCAATTGAAGGTTTTTTTATGGCTCTAAAAAGAGGAAAACATGACATCATCCTAAGAAATCAAGAAAACTCTTCGGCATCTAGTTTTTTAGCTTCATTAGAGTGGAGAGGAGGACGTCAAAGCTTCACCTAGTGTTTTATTTCTTCTCTTTATTACTTTCTAGGATGAGAAACATGAAATATTTTGGATTATTTGTGATTATGAGAAGCCAAACACTTTATAGGAGTTATTCATGAACTCTTTTATGAAACTCTTGCTTTTTGATTTAATTAATCAATGTTTATGATAAGTATTGAACTTATACCTTGGAATAGATCAAGAAAGTGAAATTGAGCATTCATGTTAGTGAACTATTGCTTTTCCTCAAGCAATTTAAACTCAACCAAGAAATTCTATCAATTCATTTTCAAAGAAAATCAAGTGTATGCAATCATTCAAATTTCGGCAAACTCAAATATCAAGTTACTACATATATCATAATTGTTTTTTCATCAATACACATAAACAAAGTCAAATGAAGACACAATTGATCAAAAACAAGAATAAAATTAAGATGGAATTTCCTCACGGTGTTCATTCAAATCACTCAAGTATGTAAGGGTTGGTGTTTCACTCATAACTCCCTCCAAGAGACTACACTACCATAGGCTTGCAGATTCATCAATTCTCTACCATATAGATTACATGCCATCATGGATGAAAAAGGGCTTTTACTTGGTTGTAATGGGGTTTAGGTTAAGGTATGGTAATAAGGATAAAAGGGATTATTCATAAGTATTCATAAAGTAATAAGTAAAAGGGATAACTTAACATCAATTCTGAGATAAACAAATGAATATAACATATTACAACTATTCATCACTAAGCAATGCTACTATATTTGTTTCTTCTTTCTTTCTTTTTTTTCTTTCTTTTCTTCTTTCTCTCTTTTTTTTTCTTTTGTTTTTTTACTTCAATAACACTAAAAACAAGAGAGAATAATAGTAGCATATATCAACAAATAGACGAGTAGAAGTATCTCTCAAAAACATCTCATAATAAGGTATAAAACCAATGTCCCTAAATCATAATCATCAACTGCTTACTTAGTACTTTATTTAACTTGTGAAAGGGTAAGGCTAAAGGGTTTTTAGGTTTTAATGTAAGGTGATTAGTATCAAAACAAACATGGTCAAAAAAGCTCAAAGGGGTTTCCAAAAGGAAAAATGACATGGTGGGTCATTTAAGCTAAGAGGTTCAAATCAAATAAGGCCTTAAATTATATCCATAAAGCATGCATCTCATAGTTTCAAACCGATTCCATGCAAGTTCTAGAGGTAATCTACCTAGGAGAGCAT
>JAOXYD010118203.1:0-11276 GCA_028565735.1 Pinacopodium congolense | reverse complement strand
TCAAAACATCAATCCATAGCAACAAAATCGATTAGCCACACATTTGAATAAAAACATACATGATATGCATCTTAAACAACATATTATGAATAGATATACAAATATGAGCTAAAATAAATAAGTTAGGAGTTATAAAACATGTTTAGAATCCTTTTGGACAAGTCTTGAACTCCTTAGCTTGTTCTGGACATCACCACAACTCTAAATCCACAAGATCTAGCAAGAAAATCAAAGCATATGTAAGGATATACACATAAGAACTTATACTTTGATTTAATCTGAAAAATAGGAGAATATAATGAACAATTTGAGTTAGAAAACCTCCTAAGATGATTTAGAAAATCAGATATAGATCTTAGCTGCAATCTCCAACAAACAGAACTCTAAAATACAATCAGAAACTCGAAATTTAAGTATTTGAAGCTTAGGCAATAAAAGAAGAAAAAGAAGAGAGAAGCTAGAGCTTCTCTCACTACTTTGATCTAAATTCTCTGGATTTTCCGCATGTTCTCAATTGTTTTTGGTTGTATGCAGACTCCGGAAGACTCCCCTCACATGATAGGAGACAAGGGACTTAATTAAGATCACGCCAAGGTTAAAATCTATAAGATATGGAGTTGAAATTGTTGACTTAAAGTACAACAGCACCCTGCCTCCCCTACAATGGCACCATCATAGGGTGCCATTATAGGTTGAAATCTGGACACTACAACGACCCCTTGATCATCAGACAATAGCACCCTCTCCTGGTGCCGTTAATGGACAGAATCAAGAGGTGTTATTGATGTTTTTGATCCAATCTGCATCATTAAGCTCCATTCTACAAATCAAACAAAATAAGGCATCAATTAAAAAATTAAACACTGAATTAAGGGTCATAATTCAATAAATTAACCATGAAAATCATATCAATTTGAACCCTATAAGTGGTTTGCAATAGACCCTACCAGAAGACTATTAGAATCATCAAGGAGATCATGAATTTTTAGTAGAGTGACGAAGAATCTTTGTATAAAACATGGGTGAGATTTAAAGAATTAGAAAGGAATTGCCCTCACCACAATTTACTGAGGGAGTTTTTATTGTAGAACTTTTATAATAAAGTTAACACACAAATAAGAGTGACTATAGATGCAACTGTAGCAAGTTCCTTGATATAAAAAAAATTGATGTTGCTTATGATAAGAAGAGATGGAAAATAACAGTTATCTATGGACAACTGAAATGAGCAAGGAATAAAACCTTAAGAATAGGAAGGAGTGATAGCCATGGATTTAGTGACGGCCTTACAATCTCAAAAGTCCGTCATCACCAAATAATTGAACAATTTACAAGACACTTCTTCCAATCCAGTGAAGGTGATGCAACATAGATGTGAATTATGTTGGAAAGGACGCTAAAGGATAACTGATTAGTTTTTTATGGACAGTAGTGGAGTAAAGCATGTCAACTATACAGGTGCAAAATAAAGAGCTAACAATCCATACTATAATACATATAATCTGGGATAGAAGAACCAGCAAAATTTCTTTTGGACCAATACTATGGGGAACAATATAAGAACATAAAGCCCACTAGGATTTCAGTAAGATAGGCTTGGATCATTGGAATCAAAGATGGACAAGCTAATGGATGTATTACATTTCAAGTTCACAAGCCAAGATGAGAGCCAGAAGAGATTGGAAGAAAAGCTTGATCAGATTGCAAGGAATCGTGCTTCCTCTATCCATAATTTGGAAATTCAAGTTAGAAAGCTAGTAAATGCATTGTCTCTAAGAAGTGTGGAGAGTCTCTCAAATAATACAGACCCTAATTAAATAGTGCAACTGAAAGCCATCACACTTCAAAATGGAAAAGAACTAAAAGAACAAGTTGAAAAGAAGGTCAAACCCTACAAAGAAGAGTGCTTAGAAAAAGTAGAGGAGAAGAAGGAAGCTAAGCTACATGTGTTTCCAACACCTTATTCCCCTTAGATTACATTCCTGCAAAGGTTGAAGAAAAACCAAACGGATGCTCAATTTGTAAAATTTTTGGAGAAACTGAAAAAGTTACAAATTAACCTATATTTCGTAGAGGCAGTAGAGAACATGCTCAAGTACGCAAATTTCCTAAAAGACATTTTAGCTTGCAAACAGGCTTGGGAGGATAATCAAATAGAAAGTTGTAACTATATCATTACCAGCCACATGCCCTCAAAATCACAAGATCCTGGGATGTTTACTATCTCTTATATAGATTGTAATCTTAAAATTTTTAAAATGTTTATGTGACTTAGGTGCAAGTATTAATCTTATGACTTTGTCATTTTTTAGTAAATCGGGGTTCTATAAAGTCCTTTAGTTGTTTTATGCATTCTTTCTATCCTTTATATCATTTTGATTATGTTTTCATAAGTCATTATGATGTCATTAGGTTGAATTTGACATTTTTTCTAGTTGGGTGAAGGTTTGATGGAGTTTATGGCACAAAGGAGCTAAATTTGTTTAAGATAAGGAACTTTAGAGGTAGTTTAGGCTTGAAAATGAAAAAAAGACTGGAGATCCTTTGTCACCCTCATGCCTTAACACAAGGGTGATAAGCGTTCCCGCATTTATTCCTTATGTTTTCAAAACCTTACCCTACCTCATCTTTTCCACTTCTTTTCTTTTTCTCATATGTTCTCCCTCTAGTGGGCACTAAAAACTGATTTTCCCTCCACTTTCATTTTTCATTAATATTTATGATTCCTTTATGCTTTCTTCTTTTGCTCTTTAAGATTTTAGTAGTTTTCATTAAGATTTGCAACTTTTTGCACTTATCCACGTTTCTCTTACTCTTTGTGGTAAGTTTCAAATATAGTTTTATGTTTTCTTCTCTCTTGTTTCTTTTTGTAGATTTTTAGTTGTCCATGGATCAAAGGAAGAAGAAATAGTCTGAAAGTCTATGCACAAAGGGAAAATTGTGGTTTCGGGGAGTGGTTTAAAGATATAGGTTTTGAATATAGAGCCCCCTTCCCTATCTTTTCCAAACACGAAGGTGAGTGTTTTAAACTTCTTCAAACTAGAACCATTGTTGCCCTTAGGTATTTTAATTTTAAGCTATTGGCTAAGATAAGGATAAAGTATTAAAATTGAGCAAGAAGTGTTTTTGGGACAATTTTATACAAATTGATTATCCTATTTGTGCAGAACTTATACTAGAATTCTTTGTTACATTACACTATGAATTGAAAAATTTTGATGAATTTTAATTTAGATTGAGAGGGAATCCGTACAAATTAGATGATAATGTGATAAGTAATATTTTCCCAAAATCTCATATATATGAAAACCATCAAGATTTTAAACCCTTAGCATAGTGGAAGCACCTTACTAGGCCAATTGACTTCAATGAACATAATTCCCCAAATATGTTAATTAAAAGTCATGAACACTTGTTATTGCTAAAGTTCATATGTCAAGCCGTGTTCAACAAAACCTAAAGTAACATATGGTCTTCCAAAGAGTATTTTTTATTATGGTGCATGTATGCAAGGGTTAAGACCTGCATAACTTATCAAATATTTCAAACGTTATTCAATTTCGTTGCTAAAAAAAGTAGCTATTTAGGAATATGATTCATTAGTATAGCTTTGAATCATCATTTTGGTGTTGGAATTGAGGCTTTAAATTATATTCCTTGTGAATACTTTAATGCTTCTTAGTTGAGGAGATTTTAAATTATGGAGCATCATAATATGGAGCTCCGGGCGCCTCACTTTTTCACTACTATGAAACATAAGTTAAACTAAGGGGCTTCTAGTTCCATTATTGCATTAGAGCCTGATGATGACAAGGAAGGTTGGGAATAAGTTCTAAATACAATGAAGGCCAATAATAATAAGATGGGGGTAATGTATGGATCATATAGAAGCATAATTGCAGTCGATCTCACATCAACAATGCTATTAAACTATAAACGTGCTAAAGTTTTTTTGGTCTAAGGACCTATGTGCCTTTACCGACACCATCACCCCTACCATTACTATAAGCTTTCTTAATCTTTACATATTTTATTTTATCCTACATTGCATTATGTTATATGTTGTCCTTATTGTGTTTTCCTTTACCATATTGGGGACAATGTGCTGTTTAAGTATGGGAAAGGGAATGCTTGCATTCTTCATATCATTTTGCTTGTAAGCATACATGTGTTTTTAGGATTAGTTGATTTATATGTTCGTGTGTCTTTCTTTACATTTTTTTGCATGGGTTTTGAATGCGTCAATGGCAAGAGATTAAAAGGAATGAACTCAACTTGAAACATGATCTTTGAGTTATGAAGAATCATTTTTATTGTGAAATTTAGGGCTGGAATGTCTTTCCATTGAATGTGCAACTTAATCAGCATATTGTACATCTATTATTTCATCTTTGACACTTGTTTGGATGCATTTTTAGTGAATTAGACTTAAATTGGTAGGCATCACTAATTACTTTTCGTGAGAATTAATTGATTAGGAAGAAATAACATAGGCTATAAACATAAGTGAATTTATAGAAATTAAAAACATGTTGAATACATCATTCCTATTTTATTGTCCTTATGAAATATTGGGGTTAAGAATAGGGGTAGTAGCTAGTTGTAAGTCATGATATAGCTGAGTAATTGAGGGACATTCATGAAAAATGCTTGCCTTTATACCAAAATGCTAGAATGACACTCCAACCAAGCTTAAAAGAATGAACCTAGTAGTGTAATTGACGGACATCCACACAAAGTATTTGGCTTTGTGTCAAAAGATTCGGTAATCATTTAAAGTAATTGTTATGACATGGTGCTTAAGTGAAATGTAAATGTCTATGGATCTTCTTTGAGTTCATGACATTTTCATGAGTGGTTGCTTAGTGATAAACTACCTTTCATACGGTAATTATAATGAATGCATGGTTACAAGTGCCATAGGTGTGAGAATAGGTTAGTAATATCTTAATTAATGTGCATATTCAATTCAGATATATCCAAGACATGAATGGAATAAGTGAATGACTTGGATCTTCTTAAATGATCAATGTTCTAAGACAACCTAATTCTATAAAATCTCATGCCATTATTGCATTTATACCATTATTATATTCATATCATTGAGTCATTGTTGACTTTTGTGTTGTAAGTGCTTGTGTTTAGTTTTACTTAGGGAAAAGTAAAGGTTTAAGTATGGGGAAGTTGATAGGTTGGTATTAGATTATGTTTTTATGTTGTTTTTAGGTGGTTTGAGTGTCATTTGTGTGTTTAAAGCATAAGTCGAATGCTCTTTTATACTCTTATTAATATCTTTTATGCATTTTGTTGACATTTAATGTTTTTTAATGATGAAGGGTAGGAACTTGGATCTTATTTGAGGTGTGAGTTGATGCATTTTGATGAACATGAGACAAGTTGGAAAAATCAAAATTGGTAGCATTCTCTATCACCCTCAAGCTAAAGCATAATCATGCAAGACCTTGACAAAAACTTTTTGTCATCCTTATGCTTCAGCATGATTACAACAACCATGACTTTAAAAAATATGTATCTCACATGTTTTTGAGTTTGGGAGGCTATTTTTGGATTAAAATTTTTTTATTAGAAACACTTGCAGCCATCATTGAGGGATTAGACAACATCCTAAAGAGGAAGAGAATAGGTTTTGAAGGGAAAAGCAAGAAGAGCCTAACATAAAAGGTGGAAACATGAAGATCATTCAAGCTATCCAAATTTCTTGATCAAAGGCTTTAAGCTACATTTTATTTCTTCTCTTTTCTATCTCTTTCCCTTGAATGTCCAATCTGATTAGTTTTATTTTGAACAAGATTATGGATTACTAAATTATTTTAGGGTTTATCTTGAATTATTTGTATAACTTTTATCTTATTGATTTAATACATTAATTCTTTGTAATATTTTTTGAGCTTATAATTTATTAGAATCAAAAGATTGGATTTGTTTATTTGTGTTAGGTTATGTAATGAGAGTTGTTGGTTTAATAGATCTACAAATATCACGTTAATGGGTTGAAGAGAGATCTCAATTGCTTCCTAATTATCCTTAAGATTACTTTAAATCCAATTGAGGACTTAGGAGTAGCTTTGTGAATTGAGAGATTGCAACTCAATGTATATTTATTTCATTTGGGATTACTTGATTAGATCTCAAGAGAGGGTAATCAAAACCATTAGATATCTAGGATCGAGCATAATTAAATAAATAAAGTAAACGGAGGATAAAACAAGGGTAAAATAACCTTTAAGTTTCCTTCTTTAGGTAACTTAACATTATTTCTTTCTTTTAAGAACTCAGTCATTGAGTTTTGTTAATTTAGTTTAATTTTCAATTGCTTCATTCTTTGGTTTACCTTAGACAAAGTGAGATTCAAGTTGTTAGGTGGCTATATTCAATCCTCATTGGAGCGATATCCATTATACTATGAGATACGAACTATATACTTGTAATGTAACATAAAAGAACAACAATTAGAAGAAGCATCTTGACTTTCACAAATTTAGACATATAATACATAGCTACAATGATATATCTATTTCCAAAGGAGAAAAGGGACTCATAAAAATGATTCTCCACACATCAAATATCTCACACACAATATTACTAGGTTGAGGCATCTCATCTCTATGAGAGAGGATCTTTGGAAAGTATCTCATGTATCCATATACTTTTTTACATCCTTAAATAGTGTAAGCGAATAAAAACCTTACTCTAATACCTTGTTAGCTTTGCTATTAACATGATAGTGCCTCCTACTGGTACTTAACGACAATGTTTTAGGATCTCTAAGAGAGCTATAAATCTCTTGATTATGTGATCTACATATGCATAAAATAAGTACAGATCCTCTAATATGTAATTCTTTAAATTAGAGAACAATTTCTTCTTCTATTGATAAGTCATCCCATGTGGTAAGATCGGACCTACTATATAAATAGTATAATCAAGAAACCAAGGTGTAGCCACATACTTAGAAATGATTACTCAAAGGCACTCATTAGGAAACTTTTCATTGATATCTTCCTCCCATAGTTGCTTCAAGTAATGATTCTTAAAACTAGAAAGATGGTCTAAGGCTAAGTCCTCTACTTTATTCTCATATAAGATCTTTAAATCAAATTCCCACAACAATAATGCCCATCTTATTAGTCTTAGTTTAACATTAATCTTGGTTAATAAGTATTTAAATGCTAACTGGTATGTCTACATAATGACTTTGGACATTACAAGATTTGTTTTAAATTTATAAAATGCAAAGACAACAGTAAACAACTCTTTTCTAATGGTGTTCTGGTTCTCTTCTACATTACTTAGCATCTTGCTTGCATAAGAAATTGGCTAAAAGTGTATATCTCTATCGTGTCAAAGTACTACTCCCATTATATAGTCATTACCTTCGTATATAAATTCAAAAGTTAATGCCCAATTAGGTGCAACCATGAATGGGAAGATAGTCAACTTTTCCTTTAAACATTAAATGAATACAAGTACTCATTATCAAAATTAAAGTTCACATCTTTTCTATCCATTTACTAAGAGGCCTAGTTATATTAGAGAAGTCCTTAATGAATCTTCTATAAAACATAGCATGTCCCAAAGAACTTCTAATCGCCCTTGCTAATGATGGTGAAGGTAATTTATCTATAATATAATTTTAGCCTTATCCATTATAGTTCCTTTAATTAAAATTTTAAGACCTAAAACTATTCCTTCTTTTACCATAAAGCGACACTTCTCCTAACCAAGTACAATATTTGTTTCTTCACATCTATTAAGCATCGTTTCTAAATATTTGAGATATAAATCAAAAGAATCATCAAAAAGTAATCCATAAATATCCTTATGATGTCCTCAACCAAGTCACCGAATATAGCCAACATGTATCGTATAAAGGTTGTATAACCCAAATGGCAATGCAAATGCACCATACGGATTTGTAAAAGTTAGCTTCTCTTGATCCTCCAGGACTATGGAGCTTTGGAATTAGCCTAAAAGTCCATCCAATAAGTGGTAGTACGCATTATCAGAGAGCCTTTTTAACATTAGATTAATAAATGGCAATGGGAAGTGATCCTTGCATATTGTATCATTCAGCTTACAGTAATCAATGCACTCTCTAACTTATGATTATCTGTGTAGGGATAAGTTCAGTCTTTTCATTTGAAAAAATTGTTATCCTACCTTTCTTTTGTACTACCTACATAGGACTCCCCCTTATATCACATCCTTCATGTTAGGAATGAGTCCCCATTTAGATTGTACCATAGGTTTGTAATTATCCTCTAATAATATTTTATGGGTGTAAAAAGAAGGAATGATTCCTTTTATGTTTGAAAATTTTCATGCAATTGCCTTCTTATGCTCCCTTAAAACACACAACAGTTTCTCTTTTTGGATCTACAACAAGTCAAAAGATATAATAACTAGTAATTTTAAGTTTTTAACTAAGAAAGCATAATCTCAATGCTTTTATATTCTCTTTAACTCTTACTCTAGAGGCTCTTTGATGGAGGGTTTAATTTACCCTCTTTTGGTTTATTAAAATCTTCAAACATCAATTCCCATTTTGTCTTTGTTGGATTATTAGCCTTCGAGTATTCTTTTTTCTCTAAGATATGAATATTGGATGATTCCTCTTCTTTTCCCTCAACTATACATACCTCTAATGGGTCCTATATGATTGTTTGTAAAACATTAGCACTTTTATCATCAATTACATCTAAGCAAAAACATGTATAATCTTTTCTTATAAAATGCTTCATAGCTTTAGTGATTTTAAACACACATAACCCTACGTGCTGGCTTCCTACCATGTACATCTGTTAAAACCTTATTTGGAGCTAAGAAGAATCTACCTAAAGTCAAAGGATTTTCTGCCTCGTCATCCATTTCCAGAATTATAAAGTCCATAGAAAATATGAATTTATCAACTTTAAACAAAAACTTCCTCAGTTATTCCCCTACAATATTTTATAGATCTATCAACTAATTGAATGCTCATCCTAGTTTGTTTTGGTTCACAAAGTCCTAACTTTCCAAACAAGCTATATATCATCAAATTTATGCTAGAACCTAAGTCTGCTAATGTCTTATGAAAAGATAAACTATAAATAATGTAAGGGATAGTAAAACTCCCTAGATCCTTTACCTTTTGTGGTAGTTTTTTCGCAATATGGTAGAACATTCATCATTCAATCACACCATGGATAACTTCAGCTTCTTCTTATTTGAAAGGAGATACTTCATGAACTTTTCATACTTTAAAATCTATAACGAAGCTTCTATAAAAGGTATGATAATATGTAACTATTTAAGAAGCTCTAGAAACTTATTGAATTGCTCATATTGATTGTCCTTTTATAGCTGGCTAGGATATGAAATTGGCAGTTTATATTCTTTCAACATTTTCTTCTTCGTCCCCTCAATATTTTCTCCTTCTTTCCCTTCCTAAATCTTCCTTTCCAATATCATCTCTTCACATACACTTTCACCTTTTTCTTTTGCTTTTTCCCATCTAATTGGCTTCCATTTGCCCTTTAAAGTTATAGATTTTACCTATGCTCATATTCTAAATTTGGCATTTATTGGAGGCAAACTTTGCTACTCTTCTAAAACTTGCTTAACCAAGTCTCCTATCTAAAATTCTAAACTCCATATGAATGCTTCCATCTTCTTCAAATAAGCCTTAGTCATGGTAATGAATTTTATTATCATTTCCTCCACACTTGGTACACTAAGAGATTGTCTCCATCCTTAATCATAAGTGGCTCTATATGGAATCTCCTACCCAAAAAATATGCTTGTTCCACTTTTCATACAATGCTAGACATTTGATACTCATCACTTAGATGTTTCCCCCCACATATATTGTAATACAACATTTAAGAAGGCGGGAAACCCATTTCCCATCTTTCAATTCTTTTAGTTAGAACATCTACTTTTGCTTCTAAGGAGCTAACATTATCCATGTCTTATATACTTATAAAGTCAGATTTCTACCTTGCATTTCCCTACTGGTAAGAATTCATAGCTATATTTTCAATCAATTATTGGAGTTGCTTAAGGGTTTTGAAGCATGTTGTGCTACTAAGTGATGTATCATTTAGTTGCTTTATTGAAAAATTTAGACCACTATGTAGGATTTGCATAAAGATTCCTAAATCAAAGTCATGGTATGGGAACTTCCTCAACATGTCTTTCCATCTTTCCTAGGTTTCATATAGGTTCTCCTACTCTTACTTTTGAAAAGAGATAATCTCATTACAAAATTTAGCAAAATGATAGGACAGGAAATACTTGGTAAGGGATTTTTCCACTAACTAGTTCCAAGAAGTGATAAAACTAGGTGAGTTAGATTAGAGCCAAGATTTGGCTCTACTCCTCAAGGTGAATGGGAATGATCTTAATTTTATGGCCTCCTTTGAAATGTCATTCAACTTGAATATGTCACAGATCTCTAAAAAGGTAACAATATGAGCATTTGGATCCTCATTTGGTAACCCATATGTAGTTTTGAAGCATCAGGATCATTTAAGGATTTATCTCAAAACTTGTTATCTCCACCCTCAAAAGATAAATTCTAGACAATACTACCTTGATTTGATATCACTAATTTATTTCAAATAAATCAATCAATTAACATGCAAAATCAAATTCAATACCAAACTAACTTCACAGAAATATACCAGTCACAAGTAATAAAGTGGAGCACATTTAAGAGTTTGGAATGTTGAACCCACAGAGAATTGATTGCATGACTATAAAGGCACTTAGATTACAATTATTTAAGGAACTCAAGGCTTTAAAATTAAGGGATTAATTAAGCTAAAAACACCTAAAAAGCTTCCAACTTTGCAATTGAACTCTGAATTGTCTAAGGATTACAAAATGATTAAATGGCTAAGGGCCAGGCCTAAATGACATAAGTAAGTTTATGAAATGTATTGGAATTTTTTTTAATCTAGGGCCTTCACTAGATCAAGATAAAGCTATGGTCAAGTTATTGTCTTTTCTCTAACCTTCCTAGTTAAATCAATAGGAAGTAGGCTTAAAGTTCAAGAAGTCTCTATTCCTAAATTGATATTCAAGATTAGTACCCCTATGAAATAACCAATTAATGGTCATATATTGATTAAAATCATGTTATTTATGGATTTTTCCAATGAATTAAGGGATTGGTACTCTACTTATTTATCTAAGTTCATATCCTAAGTGATAAAGTTAAGATATGATTTAAGATCTCACATAAACAAAGATTATCATCTAATCATGTGTTA
>JAOXYD010118173.1:0-11276 GCA_028565735.1 Pinacopodium congolense | reverse complement strand
ACTCAAACCATTAGTGATTAAGCATGTTTTGTTATCATCAAAACCAAGATTGGAACCTCCCTTGGTTCAACAGAATATTGTAATGGAATTTTGAAAGTGGACTTTTGAGATAAATTAAAAGTAATATTATAATGAAAATTTGAAAATAAAAAAATAAAGAAGGGTCACCCTTACTACAATAAAACCAAGATGAAGAAGAAACCAAGATAAATATGATCAAGTTTATGTTGATCTATGAATCCTGGAGGTTGCTCCATATACATTGTTTCTTTGACTTTTCCATGTAAGATAGCATTTTTAACATCTAATTATCTCATGGACCTATTTAATGATGTGAAAAGAGCAATGACCAAGCGTATAGTAGTGTGTCAAATAAAAAAAACTATAAGTCTTCTTATAATCCAAACTTGAGACTTGGGTAAAGCCACGAGCTACAAGATGATCCTTAAGTCATTTGACAAAACATATTGTCGTTGTTTAACATAAAATATAAATTTTGATAAAAAAAACATTTACATCTAGTAGTTGTGGAACTAGTGACAATGTCTGATTTAAGTGAAGTGCCTTCAATTCTTCTTCCATAGTTGCAACATATTTGGGATCCTTTAAAACATGATGATAATTATGAGGTTTAATAGGTAAAGTAGAATATGATAAATAACACTCATAGCCTTGAAGATGCCTTGGAGGTTGCCTATTATGTTGAGGATAATTGTATGTATTATTTATATTTTGATTAATAACAATTGTAATGATGCGACTAGGAAAGTCTTTTTGCATTTCTTTTTGTTTAGATGGTGCTTCTTCTTGAATTTCTTTAACATTGGCTATAATACTTGCACTATGATGAGTGTTATCAATTTCATTTTCGACATCAACTTCTTGAGGAGTTTCTATATAAGGGAAAACTTCAAATTAAGTATTTTAGCTGGTTCATCTTGATTATCAAAGGATTTACCAATGCTTTCATTAAGACAATTCACAGTAAGCTGTTAGATTTCAAATTGTGAATTTGCTTCAATTGTTGAATTGTTGAACTATTCATCCATGGCTAGAAATTTAGCAAGCTCTAAAGGTAAAGGAGTTGACTCATGAGGTGCTGGTTTATAGAGAAACCTCCCTTCAGTAAAGACAAAATATTTTGATATGTAGATTCTCTTTGTCCGGAGTTGATAGCATCTGTAATCTTTATGAATGAGATTATAACCAATGAACAAACATGGATAAGTTTTCTTAACAAATTTGTTACCTTTTTTATGTCTCCTAGAAGGGAAACGTAAACGTCCTATCACCCACAAGATTTTATAATTTGGTTCCTTTTCATATACCTTTGAATATGGAGATTTATTAATTAAAATTAACGTTTAAATTTTATTAATCAAATAAACAGTTACACGAAAAACTTTAGTCCATAAAAACAAGGGAAAATTAACATGAAATAACATGGTCAAACCTATCTAAATAATGTGACGATGCTTTCTTTCAGCCATGATGTTCTGTTTTGATGTTCTAAGACATGAGATTTGTAGTTGAATCCCATAACTTGTGATATGATTAAGAAAATTAGAGGAGTTGAACTTTCCACCTCTGTCACATTGGAAGACTTTGATTTTTCTATCAAATTGAATTTTTTTCAAGTTTTTGAAACATAACAAAACAAGAGTAAAAATCTATTTTTTTTTCTTTAGAGGATATAAATATGTGAATCTTGAAAAATCATCTATAAAAATAACATAAAACTTAAAACCTTGATTTGAGGTAATAGGAGCAGTTTCCCGAAGATCACTTTGGACTTTTTATAAAGGAATATTTGAAATGTTATTATTTAAATCAAAAGTTGTTTACAACTCTTTTCTAGATTAACAACTAACACAAACTATGGCTTAGCTTGTTAATTAGTGACATCAATAACTTTCTTTCCTTAAGCCAAGATAAAATCTTTGCACTCAAGTGTCCAAGACGTTGGTGCCATAAAGAAAAAGAAAATTTCCCTTTTATTACTAATAAAGCTTCTTGAAATTTTGAATCCAATGTATAAAGATTTTCTTGCTTATGCCCCTTCCCTATTGTCTTCCTGTTTTAATCCTTAATAACAAAATCAAAAGATGAGAACTTAACTGTATAAGAATTATCAGTGGTGATTTTACTCATTGAATTAAATTCTTTATCAATTTAAGCACCATAAGGACTTTTTCTTAATTTGGATTTCCAACTCATGTCTCTGTATGAGTTCTTGACATAGATAACATCATTATCTCTATATGGTTTTAAGTGAGATAACATACCAAGTAAAGAGTATGATCATTGTTATTTATGGTGAGAGTTGCTAAGGCTTGTAGTGGATCCTTAGCTTGATATGAATAATCGAACTTATACCAATAATCAAGTGCAGCTTGATTCATTTTTCTACGAATCTGATAGATAAGTTTGTCACATCTTTCTTGATGTTGTTTGTCATTTCTAGGTTTCTCTTTCATGGAATTATTAGTTTTTGAATCTGTATTATAACGACTAACAGGAGTGAAACCTCTACCTCTTAAATTAAAGCCTCCTTTATTTCCTCTATTACTCCTTCCATGGCCATCTGGATGACAAAAGCTTGGTTATATTCAATATAACCCTTTTCTTCTTCCTTTAAGTAATAAGGGTTTCCTTATATCTTTATAGAGCAAGCACAAACTAATTAAATGTAGGATAAGGAGGTTTAGTTACCATACTTAGACGAAAACTCTTATATTTTGGTACTAGCCTACTACTAAATTGAAAGACTTTATCAAGATCATCAACTAGTTTCTTAATGTCAACAAGATTATCATATATTTATTTGAATTTTTACATAATCATTTAATTATTTTGATCATTTCTTGATTGTCATTAACATTTTCTTCAAAAGACCTCTTTTTTCAGTAATTATTGGTAGTAATTTTTCTTCTAAAGAACTCCACACATCATACAAAGTGGCATCTTCTACAATAGATGGCTATGATTTTTCTTTTATTTTGCTGAGCAACCATGAAATTAGAAGAACTTATTTGGTTTACTAGTAAGTTATAGGCTAGATTTACAGTCCCATCTTCCAATATAGCTTTACATTTTTCATCATTTTTTTTTCGAAATGATGAAGCACGCCAACACTCTGAGGGAGATGGAGAATTTATGATCGCCACATGAAGTAGTTATTGGTGTGTAATTTTATAGAAACCAAACCGGCACATTGGTTGAATGAATGTAGTATTAACTAATTTGATGAGATAAGATATGCTTACAAGTTTCAAAGCTCTTATACCATGAAGAACTTTGCAATTTTGTTATTATTATTTCTTATATTAGAATGTATACAACAAAGTCATTACTTATACAAGAAGGTTATAAGGATACAGGCTGTACAATAATGTTGTTGCCTAAATTATAGGCATAAACTGGTGGAGTATTTTTTAATTTGAATCTTTGACAATTTTCTATATTGTTCTCCATATTTCTATTAGAGATATTTTCCTTTGAAGAGATAGTATCCTTGTTCAGAGTTGTTTCTTTATTATGATCATATACACTAAGTAAGATGGGAGATATGTAATGTAAAGTATCAGTGGTTTAAAGCATCAATAATTCAACAAGTATGAGATAAGGTGAGGATCTCCTAGGAGCCGGCAAATGGGTTGATTAAAGGAATATCTTTATGGATATTGCTTTCGTAAGCACACAAATTAACTTATTGTGTATCATTTACCCCACACAGGACTTGACATATACTTAAGGTTGCATAAAGACTAACACGTATCTTTTAGTTACTCAATTTTGCAGCTTCTTCTATTGGTAGCTCGTATAGCGCAGCGATAAACTAGGAATCATAGCCTCATCACTTAGATGTTAGGAAGGAAATTTACGGGCAAGATTGAACTTTTTTTAAATTTTTTTCTACATATATAAACTAATGATAGAAACATATTTACTTTCCTTTTATTTATAAATATAATCTATAAACTTACAAAAGTAGAAACGAAAAACTATAAATAAGAAAATATTTTTCTTTATGTTTAATAAACACATTTTTTAAATATATTTTTCTACATTGAATAATTATTATAATCTATTAATTAATGTGTATTTTTAGGGTATATGAAATTATTTTGTATAAAAATTGAATTTATTATGTATTTAGTTGTTACTAATAAATTAATTTTTATGAAAAATCTCAACTAATTATGCTTTTGTTTTCAATTTTTCCTTATAAATCTCAACCAAATAACATTTTCCTAAAAAGCTAGAACTAAAAATTACAACAAAAATAGAAATGACCCAAACGATCCTTAAACTTCCTTTTGCAAATTTCGATAGGAGGACTTTTGGATTGGAAAGTTCTCGTGATTTTGGCCTTCCATCTCACCTTGATTCTATACTGTTGGTTATGCCTATATAAACCCATGGATCTCTATTGTAGAACGAATTATACGGCTTTTTAGACTTCGTCAAGATAAAAATGCAACCTTAGCAAACAGACCTACATCCTGAAAGCAACTTGGAAAAATGACTTTTTTTTGGCTTTCGTCCTACATTCTATTCTATACACTCTACTTCTGTAAGAAGGTATACTTCCCCCATGTCATATAATAGTAGTAGTTAGTCAGGTGGTCTTCCTTTAGAACTAGGTCCAGGAATCCTCCATCAATGTTGGCAAACTTAAAGGATTAGACATGTGAACAAGTTGCTTCTAGTCTTGGAGTTAATTTTGAGGAACATAAACATGTATAAGACCAAGAAATACATCTGGACTTTGAGATCTACGTAAGAAGATATACATTCCAAATATAGTATTACGACAGATATCAAGGTCCAACGGCCCTTTAAGTCAAAGAAGCTTGTTCCCCTAAGTTTAAGGAAATTAGCGCCTATTTTGACAGCTATAGTGCAATACATAATTGAGAACATAGACCGATGCCTAAGTCATTTGCATCCCCATTTTTGGGGGGATCATTGTTTGATTCATGATGACCTATCATCTATGCAACTTTGAGCTATTAGCATCATTATTTAGGTATATACACCAAATTAGGCCAACAAGAAAATATTTTGAATGTTATAGCTTTTTTTACAGGTCAAAAATGTGACTTGCTACGTCTCTTAGGGGCATATACGATAAAAGAGTTGTTCTTATTTCTCATGCTAGAAGGTAATTAGTCTGTGCAGGGAGATGACAGCCCGTACTTCAACAAGTATAGTATAAGAATCATACAGTGCTAGAGAGCAATGATAGATCCTTTTGGATAAGCAACTTCTTCTACCGCTCAACGAAGCTATATTAGATAAGGAAGCTTTGTCAGAGTCTAGTATTTTAGACAAATTTCAAAAGATGTATGTCATTTTTCTCCTTACTATTCGAAATTCTTTTAGATTTTTAGTGGCTTAACCTTTCTATTATGGATGCATATATGGACCTCCTCAAATTAACGAACAAGGTGAATAAGAAGGAAGAGGGAGAGGGACGCTCGGTGGATTAAGAGGTTATTTTTTCGCAACCAATAGAGAGTATTGTTCCTGCCAAAATGGCAGGTGATACAGCCACGATTATCCCTGAGTTTGACTGCCTCGTGCAACAGGCTAGTAGGTCGAAGTTTGAAGAAAAGGTCTTCTTACCTTAATGGAAATTGAAGGTGATCGATTTTGTCTTTGGGCATAAACGACGTTGGTCCTTATGTTTGCAGGGGCTTAGTCTTCCCTGAGGACCATAAATACCTTATAAGGGGACGTGGAAGCCTAATTGCATCCTTTTAGAACATAACATGGCAAGGTTAAGTGATTATTTTGTCTGCATTTTTTCAATGTTACAATTATTTGAATAGTCTAATATTTTTCCTTTCAATCTTTGAGCTTGTCAGTTGTTTACATTGAGAGGGAGAAAGTGGAGATAGAAAGGTCCACTTGGCGTAGGGCCAAAGGGCTGAAGATAATAAGAAGCCGACAATGGCTTTGGCACACCTTAAATTATAGAGTCGAAGCGAGCTCACGTGCCGCAGAGTGACTTTCTCAGACTCATGACTATAAACCAATAGCTAGAAGAGGCAGTGAGCACCCAAGAAACCAAGGAGTAGTTTGTAGGTCTGTCATAATTTTTAGGGTGTAAAACCTTAAAGTCATTAAACTATGTTGAGGGCTTCAACAGCTTTTGCAAGTTTCTGGGCAACCAAACCTAGACTTAAGGATCTATAGTCATAGGTTATTTCGATAGAAGGCCTATAAAGGGGCCTGCAAAAGACCATGCAATTGAAGGCGAGTTTGTAATCTTCATCTATAATCAAAATATTGATCTTTTGGATGAACACTCTTTTGGTCTATATGATGAAGCATTTTTCTCATGTGTAAGCCTGCCCCTAATCTATGGGGTTGTAAATATATTTTGATTTTAATGATCTTACAAGACCTTTTATAGCTCTAAATATAATCATTTTTCAATTTTTAGATATTATATATATACATAGTTTTTTCTTTAGATCTATGAATTTGAAAATTTTCATAGTTTTTTCTTTAGATCTATGAATTTGACAATTTGCGTATTCTTATATGTTTGAGATGCATCTTGTCGGATAATAAAGAAATAAACAGTAGAGAAAATAGAAGAGAATTGACAAGTGAACGTGATTTATTCACTACATTTAGACTAATTACAACCTCTATTTAAATAAGAAAAATAACAACTGAAATAGCAACAAATATGGCCTTCAAATCAGCAACAAAAGGATTTTTAAAATTTAGGATTAGCTAACAACTAAACTTATTTAAATAAAAAACAACTAAAAGTTGTTAAACTATTGAACTAGTAAGCTTTAAGGTAGTTCTAACACTCATCATTGCCTTAGGTCTTGAAAACACCCAAGTTCGTTCTTAGAACTTCAAATTGTGCTCTAAACAAAGCTTTAGTAAAAACGTCACCAACTTGTTCCTTATATTTGCAATAAACTAATGTTACTTCTCCTTCTTTTTGAATTTCCCTTAGAAAATAAAACTTAATCTTGAAGTTTTTTTGTCTTTTCAAGGAAAATTAGATTAGAAGAGATTGATATAGCTGCTTGATTGTCAACATAAATCTTTGTTGGTTCTTGTTAAGGTAAATTCAAATCCAAAAAAAAATTTCTTAGCTAAATAACATGATTTTCTACTACAATTGCTGCAATAAACTCAACTTTTGCTATGAATGAAGTAGTGATTTCTTGCTTTTTGGAACACCAATTGGACACACCTGAACCAAATCTGAAAAAAAAAAAAAACCAATTGTGTTCTTCATATCATTATCTGAAACTATCCAATCACTGTATGAAAAACTAGTTAACTTAAAATTTTGATAGCTTGTATATTTAATCCCATAATCAACATTTCCTTTGACATATTTAACTATACGTTTTGTAGCCTACATATGTTCTACAGTAGCATAATGCATAAACTTAGATAAAAGACTTACAACTTATACAATATCAGGTCTGGAAGCAATGAGAAACATGAGACACCTAATTAAACTTTTGTAATGATTCTCATCTACCTTGACAGCACCATCATTCTTGCAAAACTTTGCTCTAGATTGCATAGTATTGTCACCAAACTTGCAACCTTCCATATGAAACTTCTTCAAAATCTCCTTGGCATATTTGCATTGTCTTATGAAATTTTCATTCTTCTTTTACTTCACTTCCAAACTAAGGACATAAGTCATCATGCGTACATCTGTCAATTCGAATTCCTTCATCATTTCAGTTTTGACACTATTAGTGAGCTTCTTATTATCTCTTGTAACTAGTAAATCACCAACATAGACAGAAAGAATAATTAAATTAGTATATATATATATATATATATAGCCCAAAATCAGAAAGTGATAATTTACACGGCTATACCAAGCTCTTACTATCTATTTTAGGCTATATATAGAGCTTTTTTTTAATAAATACATTTTCTCCTCCCACCCTTGTATAACAAATCCTTTTAGTTGTTCAACATGAATTTCTTCCTTTAGAAAACCGTTGAGAAATGCATATTTCACATCCAGTTAGAACACCTTCCATCTTTGATGAGCAACAACTGTAAGTAACAATTGAATAGTGTAAAGTCTTACCATGGGAGAAAATGTTTCTAAAAAAATACTAAAAACTTGTGTATAACCCTTCACAACGAGCTTTGCTTTATGCTTATTTACTGACCCATTAGCATTAAGCTTAGTCTGAAAGATCTATTTTATGTCAATTACATTTATTTTAGATCTTTTAACAATTTTCCAGGTCTAATTTCTCTTGATCATCTTTAGCTCTTACTTCATGGTATTTATCCAAGTCTTCTCTTAATTGCTTTTACAGTATTCACCGGTTCTAATATAACAACATTGCTTCTTACATAAATGTCAGAAAGTAATCTCGTACCTTTTATTGGTAGTTCATCAACATTTTCTTCATCTGGCTACAGTACACTTAAATGATGAACTCCATCGTTTGCATCTGAATCCCACTGTTCTTCTTTTATGAATATAACGTCTTTGTTGACGATGATTTTTTTTGGCTAATATATTCTGTAGGCCTTAAAGGTATTGGTATCACTTATAAAATTTCCAAGCTTACATTTCTTATCAAGTTTGTCTCTCTTTACATGAGGAATATAAGAAAAAAAAAGTAAATATCTTTTTAGCCCCTATATTTTCATGATTTATCAAACACTCCCTTGTGTTCTTAAAAATATCCCAGACTCTTTTGTATTTTAACAAAATTATCAAATACCTACTGAAACTATTATGTGATGACGTAGCACTGATGTGGTAAGTTGACTGTGCTAATGTGGTAGTGGCGACTATATAACAGTGCTGGCATGGCAGTTGACATTACAAGTGAAATAGCAGCTGACGTGACATGTTACTGTACAAGGAGTATTTAAAAAAAACACAAGGAAATTTTTGAAAAAAAAGGAAAACTATTAGAATAAAATTTTTATAATTAAGAATAATTAAAATAATCATTTCAATGAGATATTTAACTCAAATTAATTAATTTCTTAATTAGTTATAACTTAAAAATTATTAATTTCAAATTTCAAATTAAATTAACTATAGAATGTATATTTATATTCATAATACTTGTATAAAAAATAATCTTGGGGTAAAATTTTCATAATATTAATGTCATGACAATATGTGATATAGTAGTAAAACTTTTACGATCATTAATATTGTTTTTAAATTTTTATTTCATGATTTTAATTTTTATTTTTAAAATAAAATTTATTTAATTGAAATTTTAATAAAAAATTAAAATTAAAATTTTATTTAGTTGAAATGTATTATAAAAATAATTTAGTAATAATAATTAAATAAGAAATAAATTTTAAATTTTAAATGAATATACTCTTAAATATATATATATATGCATATTTATTATTAAATATAAAAACTAAAATTTTATTTATTATTTCTTATTTCCCAACATTTCTATGTAACAGTAAGTTCATTGATAATGGAGTTATAATCAATTCCTGTTTCCTTGAGTAAATTCCCAAAATTCATTAATTTAGCCCTTAGTGTATGGTACTTGTTTCTTAATTGGATATCAGTACACTCTCTATTGAATGTTGATTAAAGACCTATCTTAATATTCTTACAATTAGATTTAAAAAAGGTAGCAGTTGTAAGAATTCCCCTCTTCATTTCTTCAACCATTAGTGAGATTAAATGCATTTCTATTGCATTATTTTATACCTTATCATTTTTACTTATCTCCATATAATCAATGTGTTAAATATCCCAGAAACTGGTACGAAATTGAAGTATTCCATACCAGATTCAAATACTTGTCGATACGGAAAATACTGGTCAGTACCTAAAAAATAAAAAAATTAAAAGAAAAATTTTGTATTATGCCCTTTTAAGGTTTGAAGTTAAGTTAAAAACTACAAAATCTCATACATTTATTGACTATTTTACAAATTTTATAAAATTCAGGAATTAATTTATAATTTTAAAAAATTATCCGAAATGATACCAGTATTGATCGGTATCGGTACAGTATCATTTTAAAGATAAATCTATACCAATACTGATACGGTATTTAATACATTGCGTATAATCATTATAAACATTTATATTGTTTAAAGCTTCTATCACTAAAAAGTAATTACAGTTAAGTAAAAAAATGGATATTACGGTCTAACTAAAATTTAATTTTGAATTAATTTAATTCTAAATCAATCAAAGGCAAATGCACCTTATTAATAAGTAGTATAAAATGGTAAGAAATTGAGTATCATCTCTCTAGGAATCTGAACGTAATACTAAATCAATTCATGTTAATTATTTAGACGAATCTAAGTTGATTGAATAAAAAAGAAAATAAAAAGGAATAAACTAAAATAAAAAAAATTTAATTTAATTTAAACATGAGTTAATGAATTAGGAATCTAACAAATGATAAAATAGCTAGGGATTTAGATTTCAATAGGCTAAACAAATAAGGAACAATTTGTTTTACATATTTAAGGCATTCATCACGAAAACAAGATATAACCATTGGTCATGGAAACACCTTTTCTCTTTTAAACTCAATTCATCTATTTGCTTTATTAATCAAATTGGAACAAAGGGCATTAATCTCAAGACGCTTAAATCTAAGTTCGTTATGTCTAAAAACCTTCATAAAAGACTTTAGAGTGAATTAACACTTAATTTCAATTGTATCACCTAATTAATCTTCCAATAATTAAAAGTCCATGGTCATAGATCCTTTAATCATCTAAAAATTTAACCAAGATGGCTAATCAATGAAAGATTAAATTAAACACTTTAATTAGGCAAAAGTCTTCCAATCCAACAAGACCTATTTTTAAGTGTATCACCTAATTAATCTTCCAATAATTAAAAGCCTATAGTCATAGATCCTTTAATCATCTAAAAATCTAACTAAGATGACCAATTAATAAAAGATTAAATTAAACACTTTAATTAGATAAAAAATTTTCAATCAAATAAGACCTATAAAATCCTAACCCTAGATAAACAAATGGAGCACGCATATTCAACAATAAAATCAATAATATAATAAGAAAACACACATCAATTGATGAAAAACAAGAGTCAATATAAAATAAGAAAAAAAGATGAAGGAATACAACTAAATTAATCTTTTTCATTGGAATGCCATTCTTCAATCCACCTTAAATGCTCTTAAAGGTTCCAATCCACTTTCCCAATGCAAAGAAAAAACAAAAGAAAAGAAAACCTAAACTAAACCCTAACTAAGAATGAAAAAACGTCACTT
>JAOXYD010118162.1:0-11276 GCA_028565735.1 Pinacopodium congolense | reverse complement strand
GCTTTCAATTTCCAGTAGTTTTAATTATTCTTTAATGGTGTTATCTTGCCATTTATTTTCTATTTTATTTAATGTCATTATGTTATGTTAGATTTCTTGTAGGTAAGAAGATATTAATGGGATAACGGATGAGTAATTGTGAGAATTAACTTAAATTTAATTGAGTATTGTGTTTTAGATTGAGATTGAGTTGGAATTCGAGTTTAATGATTTGAATTAGGAGTTGTCCCATAGGTTTGGTCATCCTATTTGTAACTTCTAATTTAATTGCTAGGTATAGGCTTTTGATCCATAATTATCATTAGTAAATACCATAGGTAACAATATGTTAAGTGATTTATAGGTAAGCTTAATCAACATAACCTAGGATTCCAATTCTCTAAGTTACATAATCTAAGCTCATGTGATTGTGTGGCTTAAGCTAGTCGTTTCTTAGTATCTAATGCTATCACATGATTAAATTTAGAGAGCTTTTTCTAGATTATCATATAATTAGGGATAAATTTTCTATCATGTAGGATTTGTTTAAATTCAAAGGAACTTAAGATATAAGATCTTATTTGCTTCCATAGGCTAGCATCTTAGATAAATCATAATCTATATATTTCAATGATCAACTATAAGTCCTGAATCTTGGATATATCTTCTGCCTAACTTTCGTTTTATTTTGAGTTTTATTTTATTTTATTAATTACTTTTTTATTTTTTAATTTCATAAAAAGTCAGGGTTTTTATTTCTTTTTTTTTCCTTTAGTGTGATAGTAGAAATAGCTTTAACGCTTCCTATCTCCTTGTGGATTTAACCCTAACTCACTTGTTAGTCTTATATGACACCTAAGAGGGGGTGAATTAGGTTGAAAATTTTTATGCAAATTACACAAATACTTTCAGAGAAATTGCAGAAGCTAAATAAATAAAGATGATATGGATGAAATAAACTTGTATTTATTGAATAAAAATTAGAAAGTAATACAAGAAATAATAGTTTCAACAACTTACAAACTCCTTTTAGGTTTAAGGATAACCCTCTCGTATTCTTTTCTACGGCTCAAGAATAACCTTGTCATATTCTTTTTGAAGGCTCAAGAATAACCTCAGTGGTATAATGCTTTAGTGTGCTAGAAAATACTCTCTAAAAGAGTATACAACAACAAGGCTCACACACTTCAAAGATAATATGGACATTATTCACTTTCTCAAAGACTAAAAAATCTTCACATATAACTTGTTTCTACTTATTGTACTTTGCTCCTTACTCAACCAACTATTTATATTTCTAATCAGGATTAATTAACCATTGGTAAATCTCCAACGTTCATCTCTGTAATTAATAATTGTGACCGTTGTTTAATACGATCATTCTTGATTTTTTACAACTTAATCTTCTTCATTTGGTTAACCAATAATAAACGTTTGATTGACCAACGTTCTAGCTTTGTATATTTGGTCGACTAGCCTTGGGATTTGGTCAATCGTTCCTCTTTGCAAATGCATTCAGTCCACCAGACCTTCATCCTGACACATTTGTTTGATCGGTGTCTATTCGATTTACCAATCTTTAGGTAATAGTGACAGCATAGCTCGGATTAACATATTTGCTTCTCGTAAACACTTGAAACCTCTTTCTTTCCTATACACTCAAAAAATATTAGTAGTAATGGTATTTTTTCATCATCAAAACAAGGTGAAACCTCCTTTAGTTCAACAATCTCTCTGTTTTTGGTGATGACAAAATCATGTGATAATAAAATATAACATACAGATATTTTGGAAGCTCCCTCTAAAACAAATAAGAATTTAAACACTTCAAAAATTTTACTCCCCCCCTAAATTTATGCATAAGTTAAATACAAAGGATATCACATATAACACATATATATCACTTTCCACCTCTCCCCCTTTTTGGAATCAACATAAAAGGACAAGAGACGGCATAAGGAATGCCTATTAATCATACCGATTTCTCTTAAAAATGTACAAAAATGGTCTTCATATAAAGGTTTACCAAAAATATCTACTAATTGATGCAAGGTATCATCAAACTCAAGTTCAACGTTTCCATTTTGTACATGATAATAAAATGATATCGAATTTCAATATGCTTAGTTCTAAAATGCTAAATGGGGTTCTTGGTCAAACAAATAATACTTGTATTGTTACATCAAATGGGAATTATATCAAGATGCAAATCATAATCCTTAAGTTATTGCCTAAGCCACAACACTTAAGTGCTATAGCTACCGGCAGTACATATTTGGATTCTGCCGTAGATAATGCAATAGAATTTTGTTTCTTATAAAATCATAAAACTAATGCATTTCCTAAGAAATGGCATGCACTGGATTTACTTTTCCTATCTAACAAACTACTTGAATAATTAGCATCAGAATATCCAACTAAGTCTAAAGGTGCATTTTTAGGATACTAAAGTCCTAAATTCAATGTGCCACATAAGTATCACAAAATATGTTTAACAGCTAACAAATGAGATTCCTTATTAGAAGATTGAAAACAAACACTAAACATAATATCAGAACGACTAACAGTTAAATACAAAAAACTACCAATAATACCTTGAAATAGTTTTACGTCTACCTCTTTGCCATCTTCATCCTTATTTAACTTGGTAGATATGCTCATGGGAATTCTTAAAGGCTTGGTTTGATCCATGCCAAAACGTTTAAGAAGTTCTTATTTATACTTCGACTGGTTGATGAAGATTCCATCCTTTATTTGCTTGATTTAGAGTCCGAGGAAAAAGTTCAATTCTCCTATCATGCTCATCTCAAGCTCACTAATCATACACTTAGAAAATTATTTACACAAATATTCATTAGTAGCACCATATCATTGACATATATTTGAACAATTAAAAAATCAATTTAATCCTTCTTAACAAATAATCTAGTATCTACTTTACCCTTTTTGAGACCATTTGCAAGCAAAAATGTACTTAATTTATCGTACCATGTTGTAGGTGCTTGCTTTAAACTATATAATATTTTGGAAAGTTTAAAAAAATATTATGGTGCATCATGTTGTTCAAAACCCGGGGGTTGCTTAACACATTCTTCTTGAATAAAAATATTCAAAAAATTCACTTTTAACATCCATTTGAAAAAGTTTAAAACCCATGTGAGATGTAAATTCAAGAAGTAGTCTAATGGCCTCTAATTTAGCAATAAAAGCAAACGTCTCATCATAATCTATTCCTTCTTCTCATAATATGTTCCTTCTTCTTAGTTATACACTTTAGCCACTAGTCTTACTTTATTTCTAATAATGTTATCTTATTCATCTAATTTATTCTTAAAAACCCATTTTGAACCTATGATAGGATGATCTACGGGTCTAAGTACTAAAGTCCAAACCTTTATTTCGTTCAAATTTTTTTAATTCCTCATTCATAGGTAAGATTCAATTCTTATAAACTAAGTCCTTGCCTATAGTCCTAGGTTCGAGTTTTGAGATATAAGTAAGATTTGATAAGTTAAAACGAGATCGAGTTGTTACCCTATATTGAATATCACCTATAATTTGATTTGAGGGATGATTCTTCTTATATTTCCAATATCTTGGTAGCTCTTCATCTCTTCTTTCGTCACTTGGTTCAACAATTTGTTCTTGAGACATTTGTCCTTGTCTTTAAGTGAAAGATTTTCTAACCTTTTGAATAAATTTACATCACTAAAATCGAGCACTTCCTTTCTTTCAAAAGGGTTAGTTTTATCAAAAATAACATGTATAGATTCTTCAACTACATGTGTGTTCTTATTGTAAACTCTATATGCTTTACTAGTTAATGATTATCCTAAGAAAATACATTCATTTATTTTAGAGTTAAATTTTCCCAAGCTATATTTAGTGTTTAAAATGTAACATTTGCAACCGAAAACCTTGCAATAACTAATTTTTAGTTTCTTACCTTTTAAAAGCTCATATGGTGTTTTGTTTAATTTATGTCTAATGTTAACCCTATTGATAACATGACATGCACATACAACGGCCTTGGCCCTAGCCCAAAAGTATTTTAGCAAATCATACTCATTTATCATAATTCTTGTTTTTCTTATAAAGATATGTTTTTTCTTTCTACTATATCATTTTGTTGTGGTGTTCTAGATGCATAAAATTTATGCATGATGTCATGATCATCACAAAAGCATTGAAACATGTCATTTTCAAATTCTCTACCATGGTCACTTCTAATAAATGCAACATATTTTCAAAACTACCAAATGACTAAAAACATTCATCTTTCATACTCAAGAATAAAACATAATTAAATTGACTAAAATCATTAACAATTACAAAGGAATATAATTTTTCTCTTAAGCTAGCTACTCTAGTAGGACAATAAATCCATATAAAGTAGTTTAAGTGGTCTAGAAGATGTTATCGAAGTCTTACTTTGAAAGGAGCTTCTTACTTGTTTTCCCATTTGACAAGCTCCACATATTTTATCCTTTTCGTGTTTCATTTTTAGAAGACCTCTAACAAGCTGTTTTGAATTTAACTTCGAGAGAAGATCCATACTGGTATGTCCAAGTCGTTGATGCCAAGTCCAAGCATATTCACCCAAGGAAATCAAGCATTTATCTTCAAGATTAGTAATGCAATGTAGATTAATAATATAAATATTTCCTTCTCTTTTTCCTAAGAACATAATGCTATCATTAACCATCTTAGAGACAACCCATTTATTTCCTACGAAACTAACTTTATATCTCTTATCATATAATTGACTAACACTTAACAAGTTATGCTTTAGACATTCAACAAGTAGGATATTATCGACTAAAGGAACAAAAAGACAATTATTTTTCCCACTTTTCCAATGCCAATTGCCTTACCCTTAGCATTACCACAGAAAGTGAAAAATCCTCAATCATTGCTTTTGAAGGTAATGAATTGTGAGGAATCGCCATTCATATGGCATGAGCAACTACTAACTATATACCTTTTTTTTTCTTTTTATTCTACAAAACAAGGAAAAAAACTTAGGTACCTATCTTATATTGGGTCCTTAAATGTTAGCATACCCAACTCACAACTCTTAACTTATAATCTTGAAGGACAATTTAATGATGTGCATAATAAGTTAAAAGAGATGTAATTGTAAAAATGATTGCGATAGTTTTGTAAGTTTTTAATATGTGGCTACATCAAGTTAATATGAAAATGGGAAAGGTAAAATCTATTGGTTGACCAGATCACACCATCGGTCGACTGAACAACGCTAGGTCGATCGATATTACTGGTTTGGTTAATATAACTCAAGATTGTAGATAATCAAACAAGCATAAAACTAGATACCATGATAAAGCATAAAACCTATAGTGCAAGTAAACAACAATAAGAGAAAATTCAGCTTGGAGAAGACTATCTGGTTTTTGGAATCCATATTGTTTTTGTCCTCTGAACATTATATTTCTTCTAGCCATTAGGAAAGTTATTAAGACGATCATAAGAAAAATAAGAAACATGTCCACGTCATTCACAGTAAGAGAAAAAATAAAGGAATGTAAGTTTTATAAGAGTTTCTTAGTCTAAACACAATATAATTTCCATGAAAGTATTGCTTAGGTTACACACATAATTTTCTAGCTTGTCTATGCAAAATTTTTTAGACTTTGGGTAGTACATAAAGACATGATATGTAAATTGTGACTTACTAGGTGTATTATGAACAATCTTGGATAACCTTTTCATCTTCTAATTTCTTTCCTTTAACAAAAGTGGTTTTGCTAATTGATGGTTTATTGTTATAGTCTAATCTATATTTATCATTTGCAAGCTTTTGGACACTCAATAATGTTTCTATTTTCATTTACAAGTTCATCATTATCTTTATTTATCAAATCCATATCTTTTCTATGGTCATCATTTTTCGATTTGCATTTATCTAATTCTTTTAAAGTTTTTTTGTTCTTTTCATGTAATTCCTTGTTCTTTGTGGTTAATCCTTCTATGTGCTCTAATATTTCATCATAAGAATAGTCATACTCATATTCATTTTTACTAGCGGAAGAACATACCTCGATGTATGCCATAAAACACATGCTAGCTAAGTCTCTTCTTCGAAATCATTGGATTCAGACCATGTTGCTTTTAACGCTTTCTTTTTCTTTGAGTCTTTCTTTTCCTTTCTCCACATCTTCTTTTCTTTCTTTTCTTCTTTTTCCTCTTCTTCTCGTAAATTTGGGCAATGAGACCTCAAGTGTCTTTTTTCACTACATTCAAAACATATGACGTTAGATAATTTGTTCTTAGAAAATGATGTACCTTTTCATATGAACTTCCTTAGCCTTCTCATGATGAGTATAAGTTCTTCGTTTTTGCTTCCAAGTAGTGATTCTTCATTATTGCTTTTCTACTTTTTAGATGCTTTGAATGCCATATTTTTCTTCTTTGGCATTTCTTGCTCGTCTTTGATATTCTTCATCCTCATTTTGTACATTAATAATGAACTAATGAGCTCATCGAGAGAAAGTGTGTTGAAATCTTTGGCTTCTTGTATTGCCGTTACCTTTATATCCCATGTCTTTAGTAGGGATATTAAGATTTTCATAATGAGCTCAACACTAGAATATGTCTTACCTATGGTTGCACTGGTTTCTATTAAGATCAAATTAACCAGATTAATTACCAAATTTAACAACTAAAGCTCTTTTTCTCAAAACAAAGTTAAAACTAACTAACCAGCAAGTATACCGATCACTAGTAGTAAAATGAGTATTTTAGACTCAAATTATCATCCCACGGAGATCAATTATAACCAATATTAAGGAAAATGGATCAAAATTATCTAAAGGCACCAAATTGAATGATTAATTAACTAAATTCAGTAACTAAACTAAAGGTCTTACAACTTTGCAAAGAAGACTAACTTTGAAATTTAGGGTTGCTTAATAAATTAAATAGTCAAAGAACTGGGTTCAGTAATCTAAATGGATTAATTAAGGATTAAAGGACTTGTCCTAGGGCAACTTCACTAAATCAAGACAAAGTTATAATCAATTCCTTTTCTCTTACTTTTGAAGTCTAAGGTTTGGTCCACTCTTAAATCAACTAAAAGAAGGTTTAAAGTGCAAGAAGCTTAATCTAAAATTTCAGAATTTTCAAATTAATACCCTCCAGATTAACCAATCATTGGTCCTGCATTGATTAAAATTAAGTTTCTTATTGATTTTCCAATAGATTAAGAGATTTGTCCTCTTTTTTTACCATTTAACATCTTAATCTTAAACAATCCATTCAAGACAAGCTTTAAGCATTCAAATAAGTAAAAGATAGCCCTTAATTATGTCTAAGCATGTACTTAGATCATTGAAGAACCATTTCTTAACCACAATCATGTTCAGCCACTCATTTAAATCAGGAAAGATCATGCATCCTCATCATGTTCTTGAATATAAAAGCTCAAGAGTGGATTTTAATAGAAAAGATAGGTTTAGAATGCACCAAATGGAGCTACAACCATGCCTACAAGTTTAAGACACATGATTGAGCCTTTACAACCTTAAAAAATAACTTAAATCTGTAAAGAAAATCATACAATATAAAGAAAACTAGTTAGGAGCCTTAAACTTTGAGAGAATATGAATTTTGATATGAAAAACGTGTTCTCTCTATCAATTCTTATTGTTTCTGGCTTTAAGACCTCCATATATATGTTAGCTATAAATGGGAAGCAATTTGTGTAAGTTGCAACTAATAAGATTGAAGATCCAGATGGAAACTCATTGACTGGTTCTTAAATGGCGTTTAAAAGGAGTAATATGGTGGGTGGACTAAAGTCGATATTTAGCTCCAAATTTCAGAATTTTTGTTATATAATCTCATATTTTCTTCAAGTTTTCGTGTTCATATGCAATATTAAGCATTTATAAACATAATTAAAGAACTTAGTGGCAAATTGGGAGTATTGTACCTTAAATTGGCTTGAAATAGATATGAAAATGCATTGAAATCTAAGCCTAACAATTCCCCTACACTTAAAACTTTGCTTGTTCTCAATCAAATCACTCAATCATCAAGTTCAACATAGTCTATAAGTATAGGAAAAGTTGTCCAACTTATCAAACACACTCAATGGACCAATTTCCTTGGGTTTTTAAACATTATGCACTTAAAACATGGTATATAGCCAATTCAACATACTAAGTCACAAATAACTTTAAATCACTTCATGCTTCATCAAATTCAAACTTAATCACACTTCCATTCCATATGCAAAATGAATAGTACTAAAGTAAGATGTATCATCTTTGAAAACCATCAAACATCCTTTATTTATTAAAACCAAAACATAAATAAAAAACGTGAGCTTTTGAAGCTTGGTTGAGAGGTCAAGTAATCTTATTACATCAAGATGAACATTTTGTTGTGAATATCTCCGATCCATCAATCAAATCACCTCACATCAACTGACTACTAGTTCTACACATAAACTTCAAACACTTGGTTCGAAGCTAGCAAAGTGAATAAACTAACTCACTTATTACTTTCTTTTTCTTTTCTTTTCTTCTTTTTTTTCTTTAATTTAAATCATGATGACATGATATTTTAAAAGAAAGCGCATTTTGCTTTAAAACTATGTATTTTAAATATGGAACTCATAATGATCAAAAGATGTTATCATCCAAAACATGAAATAATTTAAAACTATTCAATCTTTAACATACTTAATCAACCATATAACATCTAAAAGGGGCATAATAAATGAAAAAAGGAAAACATGTCCAAAAACATGCATCAAAATTGAACGTTTTTTTCAAAATTTATAGATTATGTTGAAAAAGATGATAAAATGAGAAACTTTAGGACAAGTTAAACATAAGTGTAATTATCCATTCCTTCCCTCACACTTAAATTGAACATTACCCTCAATGTTCATAAAAAAATATAATAATCATCAATATGAGGGAAAAGAAAGAAAGCACCGAGAATAATGGTAAAATTTGAAGTTAATCCATTAAAAAAGGAATTACCAATGAAATCATTCCTGAAAAATATCAATGAACAAGTGAAAGCAACAGGTGTAATAACTAAAGACATGTTCCTAAACTAGATATCATGAATAAAACAACAAGGATCATTAAATTAAGGGCAAGCAAAAAGTAAAAAGAAAACATATTAAAGAAACTTACCAAAAACTACTAACCTAACACACAAAACAAAAACAAAACAAACTATTAAAAGCTAAGAAGAACATAGCCTAGATTAGGGGGGATTGAAAAGAGTAACATTATAAGCAAATTCCTTAACTGATCTAGGGGAGTACAGCTTAACTTGATGGCTATTTACTTTAAAAGTGGATTGGCCTTTAGTAACTTAAAAAGCTCTACAAGGATAGCCTTGAATAACATTATAAGGACCAAACCATCTTGACTTTAACTTTCCAAGGAAGAGTTTTAATCTAGAATTAAATACTAACACCTTATCAACAACTTTGATATTCCGCTGAATAATATTCTTGTCATGCCATTTCTTAACCTTTTCCTTATAAATCTAAGCATTGTCATAAGCATCCAAACACAATTCATCTAACTCATTTAATTGTAAAAGTCTTTACTCACCACTTTGTTTGGAGTTGAAATTTAAAAAATGAATAGCACAAAATGCTTTATGCTCTAATTCAACTAGCAAATGACATGATTTTTCATAAATGAGGTGAAAAGGAGACATACTAATAAGTGTCATATAAGCGGTTCTATAAGCCTATAATGCTTCATCCAATTTCAAACACCAGTCTTTCCTTGATGCATTAATGGTCTTTTCTAGAATTATTTTAATTACTCTATTTAAAATTTCAACTTGATCACTTATTTGAGGATAATAAAGATTGGCAACTTTATGGGTTGTAACATACTTTGATTTGAGGGTATCAAATTGCGTATTACAGAAATGTAAACCTCCATCACTTATGATTACTCGAGATGTACTAAACCTTGTAAAAATATTCTTCCTTAAAAACTTCATAACCCCTTTTTCTTCATTAGTAGGTAAGACTATTACTTCTACCCATTTACTTACATAATCAACTGCAACTAAAATATACTGATTGGCATATGATTTAGGGAATGGACCTATAAAATCAATGCCCCACACATCAAACACTTCGCAAACTATAATATTATTCGAAGGCATCTCGTATCTCCTAGAAATGTTTCCTATTCTCTGACATCGATTACAAGATTTAACAAACTCAAAAGCGTCCTTAAATAAAGTAGGCTAATAGAAACCTGATTCTAACACTTTATGAGCCATTCTAGTTAGGCCGAAGTATCCTCCTACTTCCTTGTAGACAATGCTCTAAGATAGAAGACATTTCTAAATAATGAACACATTTTCTAATTAATCTATCTCCACAAATCTTGTATAAAAAGGGATTATACTATAGATATTTTCTAACATCCATGAGGAACTTCTTTCTTTGTTGAAATGATAGATGATAAGGAAAATTTTTACCAGCCAAATAATTAACAAAGTTTGCATACAATGACTCATTATCTTTCACTGCTAACAAATGTTCCTCTAAAAACATTTCTTGAATCTTATGATTTTCTCCTTTCTTCATTACTTCTTCATTCAGCCTTGAAAGATGATTGATAATAAAGTTCTCAACACCCTTCTTGTCCTTGATCTCAATATCAAACTCTTACAATAAAAGGACCCATCTGCTCAACCTCGGCTTGGCATCAGATTTATTCATTAAATATTTCAAGGCCGCATGATCAGTGGATATCGTCACCTTTAATAAAACTAAGTAAGATCAAAATTTGTCAAAGGCAAAGACAACAACCAACATCTCCTTTTTAGTTGTTGTATAATTCTTTTGAGCTTCACTGAGAGTTTTACTTGCATAATAGATTGGATTAAAGTTTTGTTCCTCCTTTGCCCTAACATTGCACCAATTATGAAATCACTTGCATCGCATATCAATTCAAATGATGAAGACCAATCAGGTTGTTAGCCCAATGGCACCCAAGAGGGGGGTGAATTGGGTCTTTAAAAAATATTTCAGAATTAAATCACTTTAAAACTTTAGGCTAATTTAAATAATATGAAATTCTTAACCAAAATTCAACTCAAATGGAATGTCAAATTATATTTCAATATTAAGCAAATTCAATCAATAATTAAAACAAACACAAATGCACAAATATAAAAGGAGATAAGATAAGAGATGGACATCAAGATTTATAGAGGTTCGCCTACCCTAAAGATAGACTACGTCCTCTCTCCAACTACTTGTTGGAAATTCACTAACA
>JAOXYD010118152.1:0-11277 GCA_028565735.1 Pinacopodium congolense | reverse complement strand
TTATTTATAAAAATAATAAATATTAATAAAATTAAAAATATAAAACTAAAGAATACTTTTATTTAATGAATTAATATATTAATATATTAATGCTTGCACTTATTGAATAAACATATATTAATATATGAATAAAAACAAAATATGTTCTTCCTAGTAGATAACTTATCATAGGTAAAATTGAGTGATCTTTGTCAATCGTGTGTATGGTAGCAAAGTTGTCAAGGGCACAAGAACTGAATTTGCAATCTTATATTCTCTTGTGATAATAAGACATCGGTCGACTAATAGTTGAATAATTAAAAATTTTTTTGGACATAGTAAAATGATGAAAAAAAACATTCCATCGACTAGTACCAAACTATCAATTGATCTATATATCTTATATTTCATTTAATAGTCGAACAATAAACATAATTGGCTAATCAACATTTTTTATATTTCAATGGTGGCCCTCAGTATTTTGGTACTGGCGCAACACCATTCGATACGGGTCGATATACTAACTAAGTCGATACAAGGGTCAGCCGGTATTAGATGAGGGTTGAAACGATATGTACCAGTATTCATATCCTTAAGCTATATACTCTTTCTTTGCATCAAGAAAATTTAAGGAATAATAAATCTGTTAATGATTATGGTATTATAAAGAGCGGTTAGAAGAAGATTGTATAAAACTAACTAAAAGTAGAGGTTGAATGAATTCATGATACCAATTTCTTGAAACTTTTCCAAGTCCATAAAAAGACTTATGAAGATAGCAAACACGTTGCTTCTCTTATTTGGCAAAGCCTTAAGTAAATTTTATGTGTACTTGCTCTTCTAATCCCTGTATGATAAGGCATTGGTGATGTCTAACTAGTAAAGCTCTATGTAAGAAGACATTTGACTATAACTATTTTGACTATAGGAACAAATGTTTCATAGAAGCTAACATCCTTCAATTTTGTATATCCTTTAGCCATAAGATGTTCTTTTTACCATTCAACAGCACCATTCAAGATGAATTTGACTTTATATACCCATTTAAAGTCTATAACACACTTCCTAAATGGTTAGGACACAAGTATCTTAAGTATGATTTACTTCTAAAGCAGATATCTTCTCAGTCATAACTTCCCTCTAATGAGTGTGCTTCATTACCTGATAAAAACAAATGGGCTCATCCACTAATGGGATGGCCACTAAGAAATTAGTATGAGTTCTAAAAAATTTAGAATAAGATGTATAGGATAAACCATTGACTTAGTTAAAGGAAGAGTAAGGTGTAAAGTAGAGGGATGCGGGAGAAGAAAGGGTGGCAAAGTATAATTGTACCCAAAAAGATTCTTGGAAATCTTTTTTATGCTTTTATCAATCACAATAAGAGAACAGTAGGAGAAGTAATATGTTGATTAGTCAAAGGTATAGGCTCCATAGTCGAGTGGGATGCATCTTGTTCTTTATATAGTTGACTTTGAGATGAAGGCTTAATACTTTTATCTTATGGTTACAATATGGAATTAAATGATGAAAAAGGTGACCCAAATAAAGTATTGTCATTCTCTATAGGTTTATTTGTCACCTTATGGCATACTTCAATCTTATGATCATTAAAACTATGATTTGTATCTACAAAACAAGAATTATGAGCTTGTGAATTTACTATATTTCCTTTTGTGTTAAAATAAGGACAAATATCTTCAATTAAATGAACGTCTTGTGAAGAATAAATCACTTTGTTGTCCAAATCATAAATTCAATAACTTTTCTATCCACGAGGATAATTAACAAAAATGTCATACCTTCATCTAAATGAAAACTTATAATGAGACTTACTATTATAATGACCATAACATAGATAATCTAAGCCATGTAAATGATCATAGTTAGCCACTATGACAAGACTTCATACAGTGACTTGTTTTTTAGCATGGAAGAGGCATGCAATTGATCAAATATGTTGTAGTGAGTATAAATTCTCACCAACACTTGATTAACAGATTTGTCTAGAATCTCAGTGCTTTAGCCACTTCTAAAAAATTTGGATTTTTTCAATTCACTACTCCGTTTTGTTGCATTGTATCTATGTATCTTGTTTGCCTCTCCAATTTGCCTCTCCAATTAATTATTAAAATAGTGATGCAATAACGTCTCATGATTAAATTCAAGACTGTTATCTATTCTAAAATCTTAACTTTGGTATTGAATTATGTCTTAACATAACTAAAGAACAATAACAAATAATGCCTGGTTCTAAACTTATTTTTCATGAGAATGACCCATGTTGCCTAGTTTTGATCATCCGCTATGATGAGAAAATATTGTCATCTAGAGTGGGACTTAGTGTGATATAGACCCTATATGTTCAATATACCAAATCAAAATTATTCATGGATTTATTCTTATGGGTTAGAAAAGGCAATCTAGTTTTCTTTTCTCTATAACATGCATTACAAAAGAAAGAATTTAATAATTCAAACATGATAGACAAATCTAGAACTAGTGAGAGCTGATTCATTGGTAAATGACCTAGAAGATGATGGCATAAATATGTAATGTTATTTTTGTTTACTAGAAGTGCCTTCTCTACCTTTTTAGGTTTAAATATTACAATCCATTTTACAATTTATCTACTTCAATTATCTTCTTTGAGAATAAGTCCTTTATCGCACATAAATTAAGTCCAAATATTAGAACATAGTTTAGATATTGAATCAACTTACTAACTAATAATAAATTAAAATGAAAGTTAGGCATGCCCAAGACCTTCTCAAGGCTTAAATTCTTGCCAAAGTATACTTAGCCTATAACATAGATTGGAACATTATCTCTATTAGGAATCTAAACTGAAGGAATATTAAGATTTATATAAACATTTTTCATTAATTTAGTTTAACAAGCTATATGGTCTATGATCCCTATGTCCTCAAACCATGAGTTTATTTTGTGAGAGTAATTTTGTGAAGCTATGTTTACAGAAGGTCTAGTACTTGATCTGGCTGATTGGTAATCAACTAATGAATTATTTGCTATATTTATGTTAATGTTTCAGAATGTAGACCTCACTTTTATTGAGTAATAAACCATCCTTTATATAACATAGAGTTAAAAAGTTGAAGAATAATTTATGGAAAAATATGCTACATATCACATGAAATCTTAAAATAAAAATCATAACTAATGCTACTTTATTGCCAAAAGAATAGCATAAAATCAAATAGATTTTTTAAAATTTCTTGATAGCTTCAAAAGTCATAATGGTTAAAACTTCGCCTTGAATTTGAAGCAACATACACCAAAATTGCACTTTCCCTTCCTTTTGAACATTTCTTAAAAAGCAAAATTTTATTTTGAAGTGCTTTGTTCTATCATGGAACACCAGATTATTGGCTATTGGTATTGCAGCTTGGTTGTCTATAAATATTTGTGTGCTTTTTTCTGCTCCATATACAAGTTTGTCAGAATTTTCTAATCTAAAGTGCTTCATTTTTACCAGTAGTAGCAGCTACATATTTTGCTTCTACTGTAGACTTTGCTATGATTTCTTGTTTTTTCTATCTCTAAGAAAAAAACTCTAGAACCAAAGATAAAACAATAACCTAATGTGCTTCATATGTCATTTAGACGTCCAACCCAATCACTACCTGAATAACCATGGAAACTGAAATTTTCAAGTTGACTGACCCTTATTCCATAGTCAATTGTGCCTTTTAACATATCTAAGAATTACTTTTGCTACTTGTAAATTAGTTTTACTAGCACAATGCATATACCTTGATAGAAAACTCATTACATACATGATATCTAAACTGGTTGTGATCAAGTTCATCAAATATCCTATTAAGCTTCTGTATAAACTTTCATCAATTTTTTTAGCTCCATCTTCTTTGCAAAACTTCTTTTTTTGGTTCATTGGAATTCCAGCTAACTTGTACTCTTCCATATTAAATTTCTTTAGGACTTCTTTTGCATATTTTTATTGGTACACAAAAAGTTCATTTTTCTTTTGTTGTACCTGCATTCTAAGAAAGAATGTCATCTTTCATGTCTTTTTTAAACTTGTAAATCAACTCCTTTCTACTTCATGTTACAAACAAGTCATCAATATAAAGAGACACCACAAGTATTTAATCATCAGCCTTCTTGACATATAAAGTAAATTCACTTAGACATTTTTCAAAGCCTAAATTCACCAAGTGTGCATCAATTCTACTGTACAAAGATCTTGGCTCCTGTTTTAATCCATACAGGGCCTTTTTCAACCGATATACCTTATCTTCTTGTCCTTGAACAAAAAAACCTTGGGGTTGCTCTAAAGATAGTTCATCCTCTAAGTAATCATTTAAAAATGCAAACTTGACATCCATTTGGTGTACAACCCATCCATTTTGTGCAGTAAGGACCAATAACATTCTTATAGTATCCAACCTAGCGACAGGAGCAAACATTTTTAAAAATCTACTCCAAACATTTGAGCATATCCCTTGACAACAAGCCTTGCCTTATACTTATGTATAGAACCATAAGGATTGGGCTTAGTTCTATAAACCCACTTCACTCCTATAGATTACTTGTCTTTTAGCCTGTCCATTACTTCTTAAGTTTGATTTTTTCAATCATATTGAGCTCCTCCTTTATTGTAACTACCCATTTTTTATCAGTTGCAGCTTCTTTATATGTTGTAGGCTCCATTACAACCACATTACATCTTTGATAAACATTTGAAAGTTATCGAGTACCTCTAATAGGTTCATCATCTACATCATCATTCTCCCCATGAAGTTGAATCTTATCATCATGTTTCCAGCTCCAGCTATCTGATTCATGGAATTGGACATCTCTATTGATAATTATTTTGTTGTTTTCTATTAAATATATTCTGTAGGCTTTTGAACTTAATTTGTAGCCTACAAAAATTTTAGATTCTGATTTCTTGTCCAATTTATCTCTCTTAACTTGATGAATGTAAGAAAAACATAAGCAATCGAATGTTTTTATATTAGCAAAATATGGTTTATACCCGTACCGTGCTTTAAAAGGAGTTTTTATGTAAAGCTTTTGTTAGAGCCTGTTTAGTAGATAAACTGCTGTATTGGCAGGCTCAGCCTAAATTTCTTTAGTAGGCCTTTGTCATGAAGTAAGCATCTTGTCATCTCTATAATTATCCTATTTTTCCTCTCCATAACACCACTTTGTTGTAGTGTGTAAAGTGTTATCAATTGGTGTTCTATCCTTGCATCTTAACAAAATTTGTCAAAATTTTCATAGTTGTATTCAACCCTATTATCAAATCTGATCACCTACAACTTGCATTCACTATGAGCTTCTACAAAAGCTTTGAACTTCTAAAAAATGTTAGCTACCTCAGATTTAAGTTTCATAAAATAAATCCAACAAATTCTTATGTGATCATCAATGAAAGCAATATAATACTTACTAACCTTCAAATATGGTGTTCTCATGGGTCCTCCTATATCTTTATGTATTAATTATAGTTTTGGAGTAGCCCCTCAGGCTTTATTTTGTGGAAAAAGAAGCCTTATTTTTTTTCCCCATATTAATAGGCTACACATTTAAGAAGCTCCCTCTCCAATTGAGGCAAGCCTTTTGCAAGATCATTTTTCTTCATAAAAAGTACAACTGCATGATTGAAATGACCCAATCTCTTGTGCCAAAGTATTGCATTGTTATCTTCTTTATGCACAGCAGA
The DNA here is from genome assembly GCA_028565735.1 of Pinacopodium congolense. NCBI lineage: Eukaryota > Viridiplantae > Streptophyta > Magnoliopsida > Malpighiales > Erythroxylaceae > Pinacopodium > Pinacopodium congolense. The sequence continues at coordinate 5,588 of JAOXYD010118152.1, read as the reverse complement.
CTTTTCTTCTTGTATTAGATATAATGCAAAGCTTTTATCTTTCATTTAAACATTAAACGCATCTCTACCTTCGACATATTTAATTATGCATCTTTTATCTTCAAACAAAAACTTATATATAGCTGAGAAACACTCAAAAGGTTTTGATTAATTTCTAGAACATACAAAACATCATCAATTAATTTCAAACCTGTTTGACCTTTAATTGCCACTGTTCCTTTGCCTTTCACAGCAATGTATGCTTCATTTCCAATTCTAACTCTAGAGATAGCATTATTTTCAAGCTCTTGAAAGAGTTCTCGATCATAAGTCATATGGATCGTACAACCACTATTTATAAGTCAGCTGTTGATTTTGCTGCTAGGGGAGAAGCATGATAATACAAACATCTGCTCATCTTCATGCTAATTCTTAATAGCGTTGGTTTCTTCATTTTTTTGTTGAGAATTGCATATTCTTTCCATACTTCCTAATTGATCACATTGTTACATTTTACAGCTGGCCGCCACCAACACCTTGTTTATGGATGATTGTTTTTTTTTTTTTTTGCAGTAGTGATAGGATGAAAAAGCTTGAGAGTTGTTTTTTTTTTTTGTATTAATTTTGTTGTTTCCAGAATCTCCGGGCTTGCTATTATACTACCTCTTTTTTCGTATTCTTGCCTCCACTATAGCTTTGCAATTTAAATTGAAAAGCACCCTCCATAGTTTCTTTTTGCCTTATAAGTCTCCTTTGTTCTTGTGCTTGCAATGCATTCAATAATTCTGCCAAGGTGATACCTGATAGATCTTTTGAGTTCTCCAAAGATGAAATTGTAGCAATAAATTTTTCAGGAATTGTAATTAGGATTTTTTGCACAATTCTAGAATCAGAAAATTCAATACCAAGGAGTCTTACCTTATTGGCAATGCTGAGGAGTCTATCGGAGTGTTCCTTGATTGTTTTTTATTCCCTCATTTTTTGCATCTCAAATTCTCTGATAAAATTCAACACTCTCATCACTTTAATTATTTCAACTCCAGTATATTATTTCTTCAAGAAATTCCATATTTCATGTGTCATCTTCATTGTCATAATTTTGGTGAAAATTGTGGATGTTACAGCTGCAAACAAACTTGCTTTTGTTTTCAATTTCCTTTGTCTCGTTTCCTTACTAAGTTTCTTTTGAGCAACTGTTGGATTATTTAGAAGTGGAAGAACTTTAGACTCATCATCAACAGCCTCCCAAAAATCATTTCCATCAAGGTAGGCTTCCATTTTGATAGCCCACACTTGATAATTTGTTCCATCAAATATTGAAGGTGCAAGTTGATAATTGAAGGAAACATTTAAATTGATTATAAGTTGTTTTGTAAGTTTTGTTTCTAAATAAGGGAAAGTGTTTAGAGAAAGTGTTTAGGCTCTCTAAACTCCACAGATCCCTCAAACTAAAAGCTTTGATACCAATTCATAAGTGTTAGCCATCAAAATAGAATAAGAATGGATATTTTTCAGAATGCAAAACTCACTTTTATTGAGTAATCGACCATCCTTTATATAGTATAAAGGAAACAAAGTTGAAGAATAATCTACAGAAAAATTTTCTATAGGTCACATGGAATCTTAAAATAAAAATCATAACTAATACTATTTTATTGTCTCAATAATATCATAAAATCAAATAGATTTTCTAAGATTTCTTGACAGCTTCAAAAGTCATAACGGTTAATAGTAATCAAGTAAATGATCTAGATGATATACTTATGTTGAAATGAGATTTGGGTCGGTGTAAGTGCGTTGTTATGGTAGTGCATGGTCATTATCAAACTCCTTTTATCCTGGATTTTCTCCATCTAGATGGGTGTCTAATGATCTTGAAACAACTCTCTCGAGAATGGTTATTTTTATTGTAATGAGCGCAATGGAATCAACCGTCTCATTTTTCACTCCGCGATCATTCCTTTGGTCATTTCCTTGCCATGTTGTTAATCCTTTAAATAATAAATTATGTCCTCGACCATGGAAACACAGGTGGTAGCTACATTGTGCTGCTTCTCATTTTAAGTGACTACAACATATGCTCTTCGAAACCTTAGTGATGGTTTTATACTGAGGTTTGAGATTAAACTATCTTGTAGTTGTCATCTAGTTCCATTAGAAAAAAATTCTCTTCATCACATTTCTTTTACATCTTCTTTCATGTACCACAAGTACACAAAGGTAATAGTCTGAGGCTATGTAATTCACTCCACATACCTTTCAATTTGCCATAGGTATGTGGAGATAGGTGATTTTTCCTATTGTAAAATAGAAATCGTTTGCTTCAATTTATACACTGAAGGTGCAAATCCTTAAATGTATCATTCCTTAAAATTAGTCAAATTTCACTTTCAATATTTTTATGGATAGCACCTGCTTATGATTCCTTATAGATAGAATTGATTAACCATGATTTGCCCACATTATTGCATTTAATCCAATATTGGCAATCCTCAGAATGAGCATCAGGGGTTTTTATTATTCCATCTACAAACCTTGCTTTGTATTTTAATTGGAGGGCATTCAGGAAGCTATTTTTAATTGTTTCCACTTTCATTTAGAGGTTATATAACAAAGATTAAACCTAGATGCTTTGATGGGTGCAAGTATTATAGGGATTGGTATTTATTGCAATTTTCATTCATAATGTGTTCCATATTACTAGTAGGTACTAGACCCTCTTGTTATGACTTATAGGATCATTAACCAGGGCTAAATCAAAATGAAGTTATGATAGGAGTCATTGCTTTGATACAATGAAAATAATGTATCAATTTTGTATTATTTTTGTATGAAAGATACAAATATATATATATATTGTACAATTACAAGAGTTTACGATAGAAGTTAATCAAAAGGACAATTTACAACTATACAATACCAGTACAATCTCAATAATTATAAAAAGATATCTTGAAAATCTCAGCATATCAAGTTAATTAAAAACTAAAATAATTCCTTCAGAATAGGAGCAAAACAACACTTAATGGAGAGTAAAGTGACATTATTTACTTTTAATGTTATACTTCTATCTTTTCTTAGAAGTAGACTAATGCTTGATATAGAGAGTACAATGGCATCGTTCTCTCTGGCCATTTTACTTATAATGTTTCTTAGAAGTAAAATGATGCCTTTTTTTTTTAAGTACAATTACGTCATTCTCTATAACCATTTGACTTTTAGCATTTTGTTACTATTTTAACAATGTCATTCTTTCCGGTCATTTTACTTTGGATATCTCTCAAAAATATAATGGTACCTTTATGTATAATGACATCCTATTCTATAACTATTTTACTTCTAATACGTTTGTACTCTTTTAAACTTAGACCTATAAAATCCCAACCTGCATTTAGATTATGGCAGCATCAGTGACAATGTAATTGAAGATAGTAAATCCTATTACTTATATTAGATCCACACCTCTTAATTTTAGTGATCTTACTTTTCAATTTCATAATGATATGTGTGCTCCTCAAATCAAGAAAAACTTAATATGTATCTGAATTTACAAAATTATACATCTATTAAGTTCTTCCCCCATTTCTTTTTATTATAAAATGCCTAGTCACCAGGTCATCCCCAAAGCAAGGCCAAAATAATGGGCAAGTTTTGATTTCCTAACATCAATCTTATCACCTTTGCCACTAAACAACCTCGCCTTAATGGCTACCCATTGCACATCCTTTGCTACCATCGCCTCTTCTTACCCTTTATCGTAAAAAATACTTTATTAGATAATTGTTAGTTGTCATCTTCTCTTATCAAAATCTTGCATTTCACATCATTGCAATTCTTATTTATGTAATAAGTCTAAACTTCCATTGGCTTGTTGTTTTTTCAAATTTTAAAAATCTTTAAAATTTTTGCTTATGGATGTCTAAATTCCAACCATTCTTACTTAATTCAATTATTTTTGTTATTATGTTAGTTTTATGGATTATTCACCAAATACACATGACTTTATCCTTTTAAAAACAAATTTGAGTTTGTCCCACTATTTAACAAATTTAAACCTCTAGTAGAGTGATACTTCAACACCACTTCAAAATTGTGTACACTAATTGAAGTAGATAAGCAATAGCCTTAGGTTACTGCTTATTGTTAGTGCTTAGCAACTTAAATCCCCCTCACATACTTGAACAAATAAGGAAAATTGAACAAAATCTTCGTCATATAGTTGAAATTGTCAAACAATAAAGATTATGTGATTGGAAATAAAGTTAAAAACATAACATAATAAAGAAAGCAAATAAAGGAAGAAAAAAATGCAACACTTGTGTATAGGTCAAAAGTTTAACTTTCATTACATAAACACACGTATATAACAAGGGAGATTATAGTACATATATAAACCACTATCATGTCATATACATCTACCACTCTCTGGTCACATACATCTTTAACTCTATCCAAATAAAAGTAAAAGAAATTTATAAATCAGCGCATGCTTTTGTTTTTATAGGTATAAACTTACCGTACTAATTGAATGATATTGAGGAGATGATGACTTCCATGTATCATGAAAATACATCAATATTAATACTCTTTCTTGATATATTTTATAGAAACACCTACTCTTTTAAAGAATAATGGTCAATCTTTACTTCTTCATTCCTTTTAGTTTCTTTAATAGCATGACACTTATTTTAATGTACTTCATTCTCCTATATTGAATGGTGCCCTTTGTTATGGCTATGACTGACTTATTATCAATGTAAAGAAAAGTACCACCTTGTCATTTCATTATAAGATTAGCCAGCAAATCCTATAATTATATGTATTTATTTAAATACATATAATTATAGGAATAACACAGCAAATCCAATAGCAATAACACACTTAACTTTAGTTAAGGATTGAGCATTTTTTTTTTGTTTTTAATGCTAATTAAATACATCACAACCAGGAGAGAAAAAGAAGAAGCTAGAGGTACTCTTTTCATCATCAATAGAACTACCTTAATCACTATCAACATACCCTATCAAACCAATGCTCTCTTCCTTCTTATTGATTAATACATAATTTGACGTTCCTTTTTATATACATTAAAACCCTCTTGGCTACACTGGTTGACTCTCGTATGAATCATGATAACAAACTAACTGCATACATTAAGATTGATCTTGTGGCTATCATATACAATATATTCCCAATCAAACTTCTATAAGGTTGCATTACTATCTTCTCTTGATAATTTCAAATTTATAGTAAAAGCATAGGCCACTAGCTTGGCTTTTCCATATTGAGCTTCTTTAAGGACATATTTTGCTTATTTATGTTGACCAATGAAGATATAATCTTTAGCTTGCTTAATTCTATACCAAGAAAGCTATGCACCTCTCTAACATTAGACATCTTAAATTTAGCTTTAATTTTTTGTTTAAATGACGCTATATACTCATCATCACTAGTAATAAATAAATTAGCTACATATAATAATATAATTAACTTCACTTATCTATCATGAATTAACACATAGAGAGTAGCTTCATTTACACTTTTCTTAAGCCCCTGCTTTAATTTTATTAATCAATCTGTCAGGATTAAATTTGATTATAAAAATCTAT
>JAOXYD010118141.1:0-11277 GCA_028565735.1 Pinacopodium congolense | reverse complement strand
AATTTATTATACATAAATTTTGTATTCATTATGTAATTTCAATTTATTAATTTTCTAAGTATCATAACTCATTAAGTATTGATAATAACTTTAATATATTAATTCGTTGAATGTCATGACTCATTAAATGCCAATTACACTAAAAAACATACTTAAACACTTTTGCCACCAAAACTTTATATTCTATAGTTTATCTCAAGTTTCTAATCATTCACTTAGACACAAACACTAAGGGTGATTTTAGTGAAATATATTTTATTTAAGTGGTCCAAATTTTTATACGTTATAGTTATCCCAAGTCTCTAACTATTCACTTGATTCAACACTAAGATTCATTTTACTGAAATATATTTTAATGATGTGATAAAAACCTTGATTTAAGAAAAGATTCACAATAAAGTAAATCTTCACCTTTATTAGTTAAATTGAAGTTTATTTGACGATGATTAAGAGATGCTCTAACTAATCAATATGTTGACCGCTCGTACAAAAGATGCTCTAACTCATCAATCTTAACCTTAAATTTACATGATTAAGTGGTTTATAACTAAATGTCATTTTAACTATTAATTATTAATTCTGATCTCAAGAATGTTTTCAAAGAATGATTTATATTTCATTTTTATTTTCAAATAAATTTATAAATCGTTGGATATCACTTCAGTTTTTTTATTTTATTTTTTATTTTTTATTTTTAGTTAAAAACAAAAATATATTTACCTGAAATTTATAATAAAATTAAAAATTATTTACTTGAGATTTGTAATAAAAAAATGAAAAACAAAAGTTATTTGATTATAACCAATTATTCTTCTTGTTTTGTAAACTTATTTTCAAAATGAAGAGAAAATATTTTTTATATTTTTTATATTTGTAAATTGATAAAATATAATATAATACAATCAAATAAATTTTTCTTTAATTTTTATATTTTTAAAACAAAAACGAAAAATCAAAATAATAAACTATACCAACACAGTCCTTAACTTAACAATTAATTAATGGCTAAGTGGTTGGATATAGCTAGTGAGAAAGGGATTGGGTTGACTGCTCACAGTTCAACACACTCTTTGCATTGTCATTGTCTAATCTTTATAACTTCATTTATACATTATTAAATGCAATTAAAAAATCTTGAAGCGGTGCTTTTCATGTTATAAATCTTTTAAGAATCACATAACTCAAAAGATTATACATTAAGGGCCTGTTTGATTCTAATTTCTTTTTTGAATTTAATTTTTAGATTTTTTAAACATAAAAATCAATAAAGAATCTCACAAAAATAAAAAAATACACACTAATACAATATAAAAATTAAGACAGATAATAAAAAAAATCTATAAAAATATACAACATTCAATGCAAAAATATAACATCGACAACTAAAAATTACAACAAAAAATTCAATAAAATAATCTCTAAAAATAATATATTTTTTATACTATATTAATATATTTTTTATTACTTTTATATTTTAAAAATTAAAAATTAAAAATTAAAAATAAAAATAAAAATAAATATGACCTTAGTGTCAGTTAAATCAATTGTCAATTGAATTTAGTAATTAATTCATTAAATAATTTACTAAAAATATATAATCTATGAACTATTACATATATTACATACAATTGAAGGATATACTCTAGTGTTAGTAGACGCTAGCTAGGGCCACTGAGTTACTGGCCGACAACGATGAGTAAAAAAGTACGAGGCTTTCAGAAAATGAGTGAAAAGTACAAGGCTTTTGGAGAATGAGCTGTATCAAAGAGTATCCAGTAGCGTTATTGCAACATTGAATGCCCGAACATTGACCCTTTGGGGTATGGTATGACCTGCGGACACAGGCATGTTTAGTTTGTTTTTGTTTTGAAAATTATATAATTTAATATAAAAATATAAAAATTATAATTAAAAATAAATTAATAATTTAATTAAACGTGAATAATTAAGAAATGTACTTCATTTGAGCTTTCTATATATTTCACTTTTCAGGTTTAGATTTAAGAAAATATTATTTTTTAATAATTAAATAAATTATATTAAACAAAAAAGGAAATGCAAATCAATGTACAGCCTTGACGAGAGAGACACACGTGGCACTTAGCCCTATCAGATGAACGAGATCTGTCCCCTTATCTAAATCTAAGAACGACGAGTTTCGTGTATACATAAATTTCGGATCAATGGTTTAATTTTAATTGGTCAATTTGTTATACATAAATTTTCTATTCATTGTATAATTTTAATTTACTAATTTGTTAAGTATTATAACATATTCAATATCGAAAAAGAGCTTTAATTCGATAATTCATTGAATGCCATGATTTGTTAAATATGGATTACGCCTCAAAAAGCACACTTAACACTTTGCCACTAGAATTTTATATTCCATAAGTATCCCAATCTCTAACCATTCACTTGATTCAAATACTAAGAGTTATTTTAGTAAAATATATTTTAGTGAAGTGGTAAACACCTTAATTCTCACATATTAACTCAAGAAAATATTTACAATAAAATAAATCTCCACTTTTATTAGTTTAATTGAAGCTTATTTGACAACAGATTTGTGAAGTTAAACATTTTCTAAGTCATCAATATATTGAAGTATTGTACTAAACATAATATTGAATTTATTATTTCATTAATACATCTTAAATCCACGTAACGAGATGACGTGACTAAAACATTCTTAGCCTTGAATTCTGAAGATTCAGTGGTTCTCCGCTAAATGTCATTTTAGCCATCATTTCTGATCTAAAAAATGTTTTAAAAAATTATTTATATTTCATTTTCACTTTCGGATAAGCTTACTAACAATTAATGGCTACATAGTTGGATACAGTGGAAAATGGAGTGGGGTGCGTGCCATTAGAAAACCTTGAAGCTGTTCTTTTCATGTTGTAAATTGTAAAGGGTTTGAATGAAATTTAGATTATAGTAAAAGAAAATAGTTTATAATCATGTAATAATAAACAAGTTAAACTTCAAGTAGAAAGCATGAAAAGCTCCAATAGTAAAAGAATGAGTTATAGGTGTAACTTATTCTTCAATAATTAAATAAAAATAAAAATAAGAATTTCCATAAAAATTTAAAAATGACCTTCAAAATAATAACATTAAAAAATTATCATTGTAAAATATTTTAAAAATATCATAACAATATCAAAATACTAAAAATTTAAATTTTCATACTTAAAATTTTAAAACATAATTCAACAAAATATTATTTTTTAACAATTTTCAAAAGATTTTTTTATTTTATACACATATTAAAAATTAAAAATATTTTTTTCCTAAAAGAATGACATGTTTTGTTGACAATGAAATGGTTAAGATATACTCTTATTCTAAACAGGAATGACGCGACTATTGATAAGGAATTGGGCTCAAACTGCCAGTACGTACTAGTTGATAAGTTTTTCGGTATAGGTTAGGTCGTATATTGTATCAAACGGTATATAGACCTGTACCGATTGGTATTAGATCGGTATCGAAATACTGGGGCTAGTATAAAAATAAAAAGATTTTGATTGACCGATTTTAAAATCAGTCAAATGAAAGAATTTTTTATAAGAAGCGATCGACCGATAATATATCATCGGTTGACCGAATAATTATTTTGGGCAATTATATTGTTTAAGAAACTCATCAGTCGACCGATGGTATAACATCAGTCGACTGATTGTCTATTAAAAACTATCCAGACTGTCTTTCCTTGCATTTTTTATTTTCGTCCCTCTCCTCTCTCTTGAGTCTCAACCAATTGACCCACTCGACCTCCCTCTTGACTCTATAGTAAAAAAAATTACATTTTTCACACAAAACTCAAAAATTTGAGTTTAATCCTTCCCATACGTTAAAACCACTCATAAAAGACTAAAAGCCTAAAACACCAATAAATCTCAAAAACACACTTCCAACAATTTTCAAGTTTTATCTTCAACATATTACAATAAGGTATTGTTTAATTTAGAAATTATAAGTATTTTAAAAGTGAATTTGATACGAATATATATTTATTGAATTAATTTTGAATTATGGTAGAATTAGGGTTTTAGAATTAGGAATTTTTAATTTTGGGAGAAACTGAGTTATCATTTGAATTTGATTTGGTTGAATTTAGATTTTCTCCAATTTAGGAATAGATAAATTTGGGCATTTTTAATTTTGAGTGAAATTGAGTTATGTTTTTACGAAATTGAATATATATTCATATAATTCGATATATGAATGAGTTAATAGAATTATCAATTGCATTTGATTTGGTTGAATTTCATTTTTTTCCTAATTAGTTAATCTTGCTTAATGTCGTAGTTAATGATATTGATTTTTACAGGTAAATGGATGGTAGTTCGACTTCAAGTAATGCTGATGATATATCAGTCCTTTCAAACAGATTTAATGATCTTGAATGGGCTCATGGCAGACCGGTTCCTGGGTCAAGACACCAAATCATATGCTTGTATTGTGGAAAGAATTTGAGAGGTGGAGGAATTATAAGAATTACAAGACTGAAGAGGCATTTAACTGGAATAAAGGATGACATGGAATCTTGTAAGAAAGTTCCTCATGATGTGAAGTGACAGATGAAGACATTAATTGAAGATCATCAGTCAAAAAGGGATAGGAGAGCTAGATTGAGTTTCAGTATTGGTAGCAGCACTTCATTTTGTAGTGGTGTTGGGCCTAATGATGATGTTTCTAAAATGGGAGGACCTTCTTTCCCTTTTACCCACCAAAAAGGGAGTAGTTTAGGTAGGAGTGGGGTTGGCCAGAAGAGAAGAAAGTCATTTACCATTTTTTACTCCAAGAACAACTCCCAGAGCTCAGCCTTCTATTCTTGCTAATGTGCAAACAAGGGAGGCTACTAACCAAGTAGAGATGACTATGACTAGATGGTGGTATGATACGGGTGCACCATTCCACAATACGAGGTCACATTATTACCAGCCTATGATAAATGTCATTGCCTCATATGATGCAGGTTATAAGGTTCCTTCAATAGATGATTATAGAGGTAAACTTCTTATCAATTCTGTTACTAAGATGAGAGCATATTTGGAAGATAAAAGGATGATATGGGCTGTTTATAGGTATTCAATCGTGTGTGATGGTTGGACAAATAGGAGACAAGAGCCGATTATTAACTTCTTGATTCATTCTACTAAAGGAGCTATGTTTTTAAAATTAGTTGATCCATCTGGTATGGTTAGGAACAAGGAAACTATATTTGGGATATTTGATGGGGTTGTTCATGAAATTGAGTCTAAAAATATTATTTAATTCATCATTGACAATCATGTAACATATAAAGTGCCTGGAAAGATGTTACAAAGTACGTATAACTCTTTCTATTGGACTTCATGTGCTGCTCTCTGTATTGATTTGCTGTTGGAAGACATAAAAGATAATAGACGTTTTCCTATGATAACGGATATTGTGCTAAAGGTAAAGAAGGTTACCAGGTTTATTTATAACCGTGGATGGGTGCTAAATTTAATGAGGAGGGAGTTTACAAATGGAAGGAATTTATGTCGTCTTACAATTACTAGATTTGCCACCAACTTTTTATTACTACAGAGTGTTTTGATGTTGCAGAAAGAGTTCGCACAGATGTTTACAAGGGATGAGTGACTAGCTTCTTAGTACGCCAGGTCCAATGTTGGATTGGAGGTTAGTTCCATTATAATTGAGGACAAGAAATTTTGGTCTAACTGCCAATTTGTGATAAGAGTTTATGAGTCTTTGGTTAAAGTGCTTCTTTTGGCTGATAGTGACGATAAGTCCACAATGGGGTATTTTTACGATACAATAGAGAGGGCGAAAAAAGCTTTTAAGAATAATTTGAAGAACATATATTCTCGATACACACTTTTCTTATCTTTCATTCATGAGAGATGGGTGAATCAAATATATTTTCCATTATATGCTTCTGGGACATTTCTCAACCCAAGTGTCTACTTTAGCTATGATTACATGAAGAAGAATGAACTGAATAGAGGGATACTGATTGTCATCACTACTATCGTTAGTAATGACATGATGCAAGACCGTCTTAGATTATATATGGTGGTATATAAAGATACTGCTAATGATGAGGAATATGCGAAATAAGACAAACCTTTTAGAATACCTTTAGAGTGAACTATTAAGACAACCTTATATATTTTGAACATAGTTCCCAGTAAATTAGTACCTATGGCTCTTTTTGAGTTATAAAAGGAATAGAAATCATCCTTAACTAATATATGTATTTGGGGTTGTCTAGTTGAGGTACGACTATATAATTATAATGAGAATAAATTGCATTCTCGGATTATTCGTTGCTATTTTATAGGATATTATGACCACTCTAAGAGCTACATATTCTAATGTAGAGAAAGATGATCTAGAATTGTAGTTACAAAAAACTAAAATTTTGGAATTCAATGTGACAAATGAAATTTTTTATCCCAGTAATTCAGATGGAATTAGCATTTAGAAGACCATATTTTCTTATCTTACATTTATTCAGATAAAGTCAATGGATTCTAGACTTAGTGCTACTCCGATATAAAATTAGGAACCAACACAGAATTTTGATATGGCTTTTAAGGCATAAGATCTAGTTAAATAAGCTCTAGCAAGAAGATTTGGTAAGATGAGGAGACCTACTATCTTATCTGATTATATAGTTGATTTAGGGAAGATTGATTTCGACATTAGTTATATAGTCGACTCAGTAACTTTTTTAGAAGTTATTTCTAGTCTTCATATGGATTTATGGTGGGATGCAATAAAAGAAGAGATGCAATCCTTAAAGCAGAACTAGGTATGGAAATTTATTAACTTACCTTAAGGTTGTAAATGAGTTTATAAGATTAAGAAGGATTATCATGGTAAAGTTGAGCGGTTTAAAGTCAGATTAATAGGTAAATGTTTCACTCAAAGAGAGGGAATTGAATTTAATGTCACTTTCTCTTATGTATCCTTCAAGGATACATTTAGGGTGATATGGTATCAATAGCTCATTATAATTTAAAGTTATATCAGATGGATGTTAATACCAGTTTCCTAAATATAAACCTTTATGAAAAAATCTATATAGTATAGCCTAAAAGTTTTCAAAAGGATGACATAAGTCATTAAGTATGTAAATTGAGGATTTCATTATATGAATTAAAACAAGCTTCATGTTAATTGTTACCAAAGTTAAATGAAGTTATTACCACATTCAATTTTATGGAAAATAAAGTTAAAAGATGTTTAAATTACAAGATTAAAGAAGGTAAGATGATCTTTCTACTTTTATATGTAGAAGAAATCTTATTTACATCAAATGATTCGGGTATGTTGCATGAGGTTAAGCAACTATTGTCCAAACAATTTAATATAAAAGATCTTAGTGAAGCATCTTTTGTCCTAAGCATTCAAATTCACTAGAACAGATGTAAAAAATTGTTAGGTCTCTTACAAAGACATACATAGAACATATATTGTAAAGGTTTAATGTGAAAAATTGTAAACTTTGTGCAACACCAATCTCTCATGGAAAGAAATTGCCTTTGACTCAATATCCACATAATGAAGTTGAAAAAGAGGCCATGAAGACTATTTTATATTCTAGTATAATAGGTAGCCTGATGTATTTATAGGTATATACTTGATTAAATATTGTATTTGTTGTTGATTTATTATGTAGGTATTTATCTAAATCAAGTATGAAACATTAGAATGTAATTAAATGAGTTTTGATAGGGAAATCTAATAAAACATTGTCCATAAATTTAAGTGCTAAATCTTCTACTCTTACTACATATAGACTTGGGTGTCAAGTCACTGGAGTCATCACAAGCCCTAGGTATTATAAAAGAATAGAAAAATCTCGAACTCTCTCTCCCTTTAAACTTCTCTCTAGCTCTCTCTACCTCTGTCTCCTCATCTCTCTCTCCCTCTCTGTGTTTTCTGTCTATTTTTACATGTCCAAAGATAACTCTGACAACAAGATTCTGTTAAGTCAAATTAATGGAGACAAATGAGGTTTGAATTTCTACACAATACACGTTTATATGGTTAGATCTTGGGTTAGTTTACTTGTTTACCCTCCGTTTGGAACAAATAAATATAGAACGTGGAATTCATTTGCAAATGAATTTTCTTATTTGGATAGTTATCATTTAAAACATGGAATTCAATTGAATTACTCATAATCATGTTTAGAACAAATCTAGAATTGAAAATTCATTTGCATTTATTTTCTAATATACCTATTAACATAATAACTTTATATAATTAAATAATTATATTATAATAATGTATAATTATTTGATATTTTTGAAACTATAAGAACTTACAAGGAATTTAAATGAATTAAACCCTTTCTAAAATATCCCTTTTATACTCAAATTTCCAAATTTGCCCTTAACTTTTCTAAAATTTTCCAAAATAACACTATTTTAACTCTTTCTTAAAACAAGGTCTTCTTTTTTACTAGATTCTCAAAAATGCCCCATAATATCTTCTTTAATACTTTTATTTTTAATTTGTATATTGAAATATCATAAGGCATGTAAACCAAAAGTCTGAAAAAAAGAAGGAATAACCCAATAGAAAAAGAGTAATTAGGATATAAGAGGACTCAGAATGATGAATTTTCGGTAAGGCAAGGCAACCATTATGACGAGTGAACCATAATGTAATTAACAAACACGTTTTGTAAGATTAGATACCAATATGACGGTATTTTATGTAAGCTTACGCACAACAAATGCTGGCGGCAAAGGTTCAAAAACCAGTTCAAATTAGTCTGAAATCGATATAGTTCAAACTAAAATCATATAGGGTTAGAAACTTAGAATATCGATTCATCGGCGGTATTATAAATTCTCGAAAGTTTGAAACTGAATTTTTATTTTTCAAAAATTTATATATATCGGTGGGCATGGGCTGACATAGTGACATTTCCTTTTACCCACCAACTTTCACCTGTCTTTAACATTGAGTCTCACTTTTTCTAAAGCCCATCTCCCGAAAAGCGCCATACACACAGCCCTTTAGAGTAGGTTGCTTAATGGTTGACGTGTTGTGCTTTCACTTGATCGTGCTTTCACTCTTTCACAGTTTCACTTGTATTCGTATTCTAACTTTTTTTTTTAATTTTTTAATTTTAAAAATTAAAATATTTATGTTTGACTGATGTCTTAGTAACATTTTTCTCTATTTTTGAAATAATAAATAATTTAATTTAATTTTTTAATAAATAAATTATGATTGTTTTTATTAGAGAGACTTAATTTTATTTTTATTTTTAGTTTCTAATTAATAAATAATTTATTAATTCATTATTATATTTGTAATTTTTAATATGATATTAAATAATGTTAAATACTTTACTAATTTATATTTATATTTGTAATTTTTAAAATATGAATTAATAAAAATAAAATGAGAAAAATTTTAAAATTTTTTCAATAAAAACTAATTTATTAATTGTTTTAAATACTCCATTAATTCATATAATGAATACGGAGTATTTAAGATAATTAATGAATTTATTGTTATGTCAAATTTATATTATTATTGATTTTTGAGATAAAATTGAAATAAAGTTAAAAATTATAAAATGTAATATATTAAAAGACTATTTTATAATTTTGATAAAATTTGAAGTTAAAATTATGTTTACATGAGATGCATAATAATTAGAAATTATTTTGTTAATTTTATAAAATTTAAAGACTACTTCATAATTTTAAAAATTGACCGGTAGTATTAATTAATATTGGTACAGATGCCTATGATTTTATTTTAATACCAATATGATTTTATTTTAAGATAAAAATCAATACCTACTAATTTTTACAAGATTGACAAATACAGTGATTTATGTTCATGTACTATTTCTTTTTTTTGCCTTAATGATAGGGTCTTGCAGTTTTTCCGGTTTCTGTTTTCTATGTTTGGTCATTGTCTTGCTAGAAGTTTTTGACGGAGGAAAAGCTTAACTTGTCGACGAAATAATTTCTTAGTTGTCTAGGGCTGTATTTGTTTGAAATATAACTTTAAATATCTATTGTTACTTTGTGATGATTTTTTATTATATGTGAAATTCAAAAGAATTTAAAAATAAAAAATTTAAATATTAAATGTTTAAAAATTTTAGATTTTGTTTTAAATAAATATATATGTGTGTGTATAATATTATTTTAATAACTGAAAATAGGGCATTAATGTAAGAATTATATAATTTAATTTTTATATTGTTTATAAAATATAAATATATTGTAATTCTTTCTTCTTTTTATTTCTTAGTGTGATTATACTTGCTGCAATTACATTATTAGTCCAAAGAGTGTTAAACCCAAAAATCCTTGTGAGCGCACTCAGTTGTGAATCCTTGCGCAATTGCGTACAATTTTACTCTTGCAGAAGTTCTGTACGTTAACGAAAGTTTTTCAGTTCTAAAATACACGTGCAGCTGCTTTCTCTTTTGGAAGTAATACACTTGCATTTTGAGTGCAAACCTTTCAAATTTCGATTGTGAAAGCAGATTCTCTCTCTCTTGTCATTTACTCACCATTTCAGCTTTATTCAAAACAATTTTCCTTTCAAGCACAACTCGACATTTCCTCATTAAATTGTTGACTTAAACACCATTGACCACAAATATGCAATTAAAAAAACGAGTTAAACTTGTTAAATTGTAGGTCAAGTTTGGCTAAATCACATGTTTCAAAGTGATTGCTTGGATATTTCATCTTTAACTGATTTTGATTATTAGTTGATTGTTAATTACAGTACTACAATGCAGTTGACATTTTCGATACAGTGTATTGAACCATCCTTAATTGATTTTTAATTTTTAAATTTTCCTTTTGTAAATTGCATGTGTTGGTGATCCTTGTGATTAATATTAAGCTTCGAAGGACATTTTATATAGATTGTTAATTGAATTAAAAATAAAATGTATAGTTTATTATTTAAAAATTAAAAAAAATATGTTTGATAAATTAAGTGAGCATAAATTTTTTATTTCGCTGGCTTCCTACTAATAAAAAGAATGAAATTTATAAGTGACACTAGTAATGCCAGTTACAGTCCTTGTGGCAATCAGTTCTTCTTGCTCATTCTTCATGAATGTGGTTCCTCCTTTCTTTGGTATCACTTGCACAGGACTAACCCATGTAGAGTCAGAGATGGGGTAAATAATACCGGCATTAAGGAGTTTAACCACTTCATTTTTCACCACTTCCTTCATATTAGGATTTAGCCTACGCTGAGGTTGGACCAAAGATT
>JAOXYD010118130.1:0-11277 GCA_028565735.1 Pinacopodium congolense | reverse complement strand
CATAAATTATCAAAACTAAATGTATATTCATAAAAGTAGATGTATGATTAAGACAATAAAATCATCAACTGCATTTAATTTAATATAATATAATTTTTCTTTTACTTAGGTATATAGAAATTGGAGATTTTTCAACTTTTGGTCAAATTATGTTATATCTTTCTAAATTAAATGTATATTCGTGTAATTATATGTATTGTTACACTAGTAGAATTG
The DNA here is from genome assembly GCA_028565735.1 of Pinacopodium congolense. Taxonomy (NCBI): domain Eukaryota; kingdom Viridiplantae; phylum Streptophyta; class Magnoliopsida; order Malpighiales; family Erythroxylaceae; genus Pinacopodium; species Pinacopodium congolense. The sequence goes on along the minus strand of JAOXYD010118130.1, from coordinate 11,061 downwards.
TCAATTGTATTTAATTTGATCAAATTTAAAATTTTCCAATTTAGGTATATAGAAATTAGGTATTTTCAAATTTTGGTAAAATTGTATTATATTTATCAAAATTGAATGTAAATTCATGAAATAGATGTATAAATAAATTAATATAATTTTCAATTGCATCTAATTTGATATAATTTAAAATTCCCCAATTTAGACATATAGAAATTGGAACTTTTTCAATTTTTGATGAAATTGTGTTATGTTTTTCAAAATTAAATGTAAATTCAAGAAATTAAATATATAATTGAGCTAGTAGAATAATCAAGTTCATTTGATTTGATAGAATTTAAAATATAAGTACAACTAGTTGTTATGCTTAATACCTTAATTAATTACATTGATTTTTACATGTAAATAGAGGGAAGTTTGATATTAAACACTACTAGTGATACTTCAATCCTTTTTAGGAGGTTTGAAGATTATGAACTCATGATAGACTTATTCTTGGCTCGAGGAGCCACATCATAAGCCCTTATTATGAAAAGTCTTTTGGTGGAAGAATCATATGATTGAAGAGGCATTTGAATATAATAAAGGGCAATGTGGAGTCTTGTAAGAAGCTCCTAATAATATGAAGTGACTGATGAAGACTTTGATTAAAAGATACTAGTTAGAAAAACATAGAAGAACTAGATTGAATTTCATTAATGATAGTTGGATTTCATTTTATAGTGGTAGTGAACCTCATGTTGGTGGACCTAATATTAGAGGGTCTTCTTTCCCTTCAACTCAGCAAGAAGGGAGTAGTCCAAATAGTGGTAAGATACAATAAAAAAGAAGCAAGTCATTTTCATTTTTTTTTGTCTAATAACAACTCTTTGAGTTCAAATTTTTATTCGTGCTACCATGCAAATAAGGGAATATAGGTGACAATGTAGATATAGCGATTATTAGATGGTGGTATGATGCAAGTGTGTCATTTCATGCTATTTAATCTTATTATTATTACCTTATGGTTGATGATATTGCATTCTATAATCCTAGACATAAATTTCCTTCAATAGATAACTTTAGAAGTAAAATTTTGACCAATTCTATTGTTGAAATGAAAATTATGTAAAATAAATAAAAATGATATAGGTTGTTTATGGATATTTTAGCATGTGTGATGGTTAAAATAATAGGAGACAAGAGTCTATCATTAATTTATTAATTTATTCTTCTAAAGGAACTATGTTTTTTGTTTGCTAGTTTTAACTACACTACAAGTATACAAATCTTAACTTATAGTAAAATTGATATCGATCCCACGAAGATTGAATCTAGACACCTAACTATTTGAACTTCACTTTGTTTAAGTAAAATAAGATTGTAGAGACTAAAAATTAAATTTAAACTAATGAAACTTGAATGTAAATAATCTTAGAAGAAAGTAAAACAAAGAAGATACTCAATAGTGGAGACTTCAGGGTTATTCTATCCTTGTTTATCCTCATTTATCTTATTGATTTAATTGTGTTTGACCCAAGATTTCCTAAAGTTTCATTAACCTCTCTCATGGTGTAACTAATTGTCCTTAATTGAAGTAAGATAGAATTAGTCTTACAATCTCTCGATCTACGAAACCTTTCCTAAATACTCAACTAGATGTGAAGTAACCTATAGGTAATTAATAAAATATTTAAGATCTCTCTTCAACTACTTATTAACCTATTAATTACAAGTCCGTTAAGTTACCAACTCTCGTTGCGCACCTTAACTCAAATAAATCAAAACAATCTCTCGATTCGATGTGATTATAAGTTCAACATTCAACGCAAACAACTATTCATTAAATCAATAAGAATAAAGTTGGACAAATAATTCAAGAAAAATCCCTAAACTAGATTTAGCTATTCACAAACATATTCAAACAAGTAATATTGAGATTTAACATCAAAAGGAAAGCAAGGGGAAAGAGAAAACTAATGGTGTATGCTTACGCCTCTTTTTTAGGAAAATCGGGATAACACTTGTTGAATCTTGAGTCTCCTCTCCAAAATTGAGTTCTCCATCTTCCTTCTCTCCACAAAAACCTTATTTTCTGTATTGAATCTCTCCTAGAGTAAGAGTTGTTACTGCTAGGTTAATTCCCATGACCTTTTAAACACAAAAACTCATAAACATGTCCACACACGTTTTTCCATGTCATCCTACCAAATCAGCTTTTTCCAACTTTGACCTTTGCTTGGTATTTCCAATATAACTTTGTCCACAGACCTCTGTTTGACTTGAAATTTTTTATGTAGCCTCCTTACATGTTGTTATAGCTCCCTCAAAAATTTCATTACAATCCAAGCTCTATAACAGCATGTAATGCTTCACCTAATTTGCACTACGAAAACTGATATTGATTTCGGGTCTCATTCGTTACCTATAATTTCAAACATCAAAGTGCATCAACCCATCCTTCAAATAAGTTCATATTTTTCCCTCAAGCACTTAACAATACCAAAAACAATCAATCACTTAAAATATAATGAAAATTGATGTAAAATTTCATGCTAATTAAGTTTAAAACACACAAATAATACTTAAAATACCTAAAAACAACCTAGAAACATAGTATGAAAATACATTTATTAGTTGCAAATTCCTTGAAATCCAATATCTTTTGCCAGGTTTAGGGTCCCAATAGCCATTATAAGTGAAAAGGAACACATTTTTTCAATAGAAAGATTGAGGCTCTCTTTATGAAGTGTCTAGAGGTGCATTGAATTTCCATGGCTGACCATCCTCAGATGAGTAGATAATCTAAGGTGTCTAATAGAGAGATCAAGGATATCTTAGAGAACAAAGTTAATCCTAACAGACAAGACTGAATTTTGCGCCCTAATGATGCTCTATAGGCATATCATATAGTATAAAAGACTCTACTTAGGATGTGTCCATATAGGTTAATATTTGAGAAACCATGTCAACTACTTATGGAGCATGATTACAAAGCCTATTGGATGGTTAAGCAATGTAACATGGAGTTGGAGGCTATTGGTGAACGCGAAAGGTTATAGTTACAAGAGTTAGAGGAGCTACATCTTGATGCATTTAAAAATGCTTAAATTTACAAAGAGAAGACCAAGGCATTCCATGATAGGCACTTCTTTAGGAAGATATTTGTGATTGGTTAGAAAGTTCTCTTGTACCACTCTAGACTCAAACTTTTTTCAAGTAGGTTGCATTTAAGATGGACAAGTCCTTTTATAATTACCAAGGTTTATCCCCATGGTGCCATAGAGATCAAGAGTTAAAAGACATAAAAAGGAATTTAAAGTCAATGGGCATCGCCTCTAACCCTACTTTTATGGGTACCAAGTTTAGAATTTTAAGGTGTTAAAGCTTAAAGCTCCAACTTATTTGGATTAATCTTCGAGCTAGGGTTTAAGCTAATGACCTTAAACGAGTACTTGTTAGGAGGCACCCCAGTTGTATCCTTTACTCTTTTTTTCTCTCTCCTAAATAGGATTTGGTTTATTTCTATTTGAGTGTTTTACTTGCTTTTTACTTGTTTTGTTTGTAGATGGTAAAGAGGCTGCAATCTTTTTCACTAAGGAATGACATGGCCTTCACATTCTGGAGGAGTATTCTTATTTCCATGCCTATATATGTTTTTGTTGCCCTTGCAATATTAAGGGAAACGTCTCATTTAAGTGTGGGGATAGGGAACAAGTTCAATTTTATTACACTTGAACTATTACTAGCTTAAGGTGATGACTTAAATGTTTCATATTAAAGTGTTCTTGAAATTTAGTTTATTGTTAATTTTGGTACTTAAAAGTGATTAAAGTTTAGAATTCAATAAACCTTAATTAACTCTTAGAATGACCACTAACCTCAAAATATTTTAGTTATTCTTTTTCTTTTAAGTGTTTGCATATGTTTTTAGACCCCTATGTATGTTGTTAAGTGTTTAACGACATTTTATATGGATTTTTTTTGGAAAATTAGACGATTAAGATAAATTGAAAGTCAAGTCTGTACACGAGGAACAAAAGAGGCTAGATAAATCCCAGACCTCAAAATGGAAACCTGAAAAGGAGAGTAACAAATTCTGCACTGAAAAACAAAAAACTAGCTGGACCACTACACAAGACTCTCAAAAGAACTTGAAAAAAAGGAAGATCCAGGAATCAAAAGCCACAAAAAACCAGGGAAGCAGCTAAGTGGATTTAGGATTGACTTTATCATGGAAATTAACAACGTTTTTCAAAAATACACTCCTTCGGAATAGCTCCATAGAGAAAGCTTGGACGTGAAGTCTGTAGAAGGAGAGTAGGTCTTCCAAGCAATCAAAACCCCAAAATTTTTTGGGGATACCCAGGTGGGAGGAGGGAGAGCTCTCTAAAGATGAAATTCTTGGTTGAAGCCAAGTGGGAGGAAGAGTTCGCTTTTCCATCTTTGGTCGTCTATTATGGTAGGTGATATAATTTGAATCTGCATTTTGTCTCCTTGCCAGGACAATTCTACTGGTGCCTTCTACAGTTGGCTTAGGTCGAACAATCACTATCTGTTTACCTTTGTTAAGGAAACCTAGGCAACTGGCCAATCCTGTAAAAGAAAAATCAGAAGAAGAAAACCAAAACCTAAGCATAAAATTACCTCTCATCAGTGTTTGCTCTCATTAGTTTCGTATTATGAAGCATTGCTTTTTGGAAAACGTTCCCAGCCTCCAAGGCAACATCACTGAAGGTTTGGTTATTTCATTCTTGCCAAAGGGTATAGACTTTTATAGCAAGGATGTTAACCATAATGATAAGATCCAGGTTCCTGTGGATTTTGGGGTTACAAAACCACTCAAAGAAGTTTGTGAGGTTTTGGAGGATTGGTAAAGATATTTGGAAGTAGATTAGGGTTCCTGTCCAAATAGAGTTGGAGAAGGAGCATTCAAAGAAAGGTGGTTAATGGTTTCATGTGCTGCAAAACACAGAGAATAGAAATTCTTGGGTTATTTCTTTTATGTCAAACTAGCTTAAACGAAGGTACATGGGTAAGTGGAGGCTTTATGAATTTATAAGTAGAGGAATTTGTGTAGGTTTTCATTTGGCTTGCTATCCACTCCAATAAGAGAGTAGAATTCCTATTTCCTATCCTGAATCTGAATTGAGTCCTAATAAGATCCTGAACCTGCAACAATTTCCTCCAACTAGAAGAGTTGTTATAGTTTAGATTAGTTGATCAGAAGTTTTTGCAGCCTAAAATAATCGTATGAAACCACTTAACTCATAAAGCCTCTAGATCATGGAAAAGAAACCAAATGTGTTTACCTAATAAGACATTGTTCAAGGTTGGTAAGTGCTTAATTCCTAGCCCACCCTCTTTCTTAGGCTTGTAACTATCCTTCCAATTTACTTTTGCAGAGTGATAGGAATGGGTTGTACCCGACCAAAGGAAGTTTCTGAGCTTTGTGTGAATGTCTTTTGATACAGAAGAAGGTAAGATGAAGTGAGTGGACCAGTAAACTTGGAAGGAAGACAGCATATAATTGATAAGTTGAAGACGAGTTGCATAGGAGAGAGACCTATTTGTCCACTTTTGATCCCTATCAATAATTTTGTCTAGGAGAGGGAGACAATCCCACTTGGATAGTTTACCAATAACTAGAGGTAACCCAAGGTACCTAATGGGAAGGTCTCCTTTTTAAAAACTAGAGATTTGGAACAAAACCTGCTCAAAATTCTCTATATTTGGAGAGACAAAGAATTGACTCTTCTAGAGATTCAAGTCCAGGACAGAAAGGGAGGAAAAGGAGTGAAAGCAGTTAAACAAATCAAAGACAGAATAATAACAGGTCATCAATAAACAAAAGGTGGGATAATTTAAGCTTTGAGCACCTTCAGTGATACTTAAATTGAGGAGATCTCTCTAAAGAGGACGTCAGGCTTTTAGACAAGACCTCCATACATAGAATGAAAAGATAAGGGGAGAGGGGATCTCCTTGCCTAAGACCAAACTGATCTTTAAAAAAATTTCGAAGGAGGGCCATTTATAAGAACAACGTAAGAAGGGGTATAAATGCATTCACTCACCCAGCTAATGTAAGAGGAAGGAAAACCCAATGACTGCAAGATAGATATGAGAAAATACAAATGAATGGAATCATAGACTTTTTTAAGGTCAATTTTGAAGGCACTCTTTTATGCCCATTTTCCTTATGATAATTCTCGAAGATTTATTGAGCCAATAGAATATTGTCCCTAATACGACGACTTTTCATAAAAGTAGATTGATTTTGACTGATTATATGAGGGATAATGATTTTGAGTCTATTTTCTAGAATTTTTTAAATAACTTTGTAGATCATATTACAATAAGAAATGGGTCTAAAGTTAGAAACATGCTGGGGATTTGTAGCCTTCGAAATAAAGGAGATAAAGGTTGAGTTGAGCTTTTTGAGAATTCTGCCCTGATAAAAAAAAAATTGATGGCCCTAACAATATCAATGCCTATAATGTGGCAAGTTTTCGAAAAGAAAAAGCCATTAAAGCCATCAAGACCCAGGGACTTACGAGGGTTAAAAGAGTGGACGACTTCTTTAATCTCCAAATAAGAGATTGGAGACTTAAGGATTTGAACAAACTCTTCCAAGATAGCTTTGGGGAATATAGTTTGAAGATAGTACCTCTGGAAAGGAATATCTTTCTTATTTCCAATGGTCCCTTTAAAAAAATTTACAAATTGATTTTGGATGTCCTCAAAATTAAATACCCGTTGGCCATTTGAGTCAGTGATTGAGTGGATATTGTTCCTATTTCTATAGGCTATAATAGAGTTATGAAAAAAGTTTGTGTTCCTATCTCCCTCCTTAAGCCATTTGATCCTAGACGACTATTTATAAAAGCTTTCCTGGTCTTCAATCGACTTGAGTAGAGACACTATGGCTTCCTTCTCCTGGTGGAGAAGGTGAGGATCACCAGGGCGATGGGAAAGTGGATTTTGGATATGATGAAGGTTTGCCTGGTTATTGGAAACTCTTACATGAAGGTCACCCACCTTATTTGAGTTAAGAAGCTTGAGATCTTGCTTAATCAACTTTAATCTAGTGGTAACCTGGTACATAGGAGTACTAATGACCGGAGTAGTCCATACTTCTTCACAGTGGGAAGGAAATCAGGGTGAGAGGCAAGGAAGTTTGAGAATAAAAAAAGGAGAACCAGTCTTCCTACTAGGTAAAGAGAGGTAAACAGATATGGATTTTCATGTGAATTTGGAAATGAGATGCTTATTTGTTATTTTTCTTTACACTATAAATATACAGGTCGTAACTTATAGTATAATTGATATTGAACCTATGAGGATTGAATATAGTCACTTAATAATCCAAATTTCACTTTTTTTAAAGGTAAATCAAATTATAATAGAAAATAAAAATTCAAACTAAGCTAATGAAACTTGAATGAATTCAATTATAGCATAAAGTAAAACAAGAAGCTACTCAATAAGGAAGACTTAGGGGTTGTTCTATCCTTGTTTATTTTCCTTTGTGTTTCATCCTAGATATCCAAAGATTTGATTACCCGCTCTCAAGATCTAATCAGTTAATCCCAATTGAAATATTTAAAAGCTAAATTTTAACCTATCCGTTCACAACACTACTCTTAAACATGCAATTGAATTTGAAGCAATCATAAAGACAATTAAGAAGCAATTAATATCTCTCTTCACTCACTTGTTAATATGTTAATTGTAAGTCTATGAAGCTACTAACTCTTGTTACACACCCTAACTCAAATAGATAAAAAAATCTCTTGAATCAAAATGATTATAAACTCAACAATTAACATAAACAATCATTCATAAAATCAATAACACAAAAGTTGGACAAATAATTGAAGAACAATCCCTAAAATAGATTTAGCAATCCATGTTAATTTTAAAACAACAACCATTCAGATTAAACATCAAAAGGAAAGAAAAAGAAAGATAAACTAATGATGGAGATGAAAGTCCTCTTGTTGGAAAATCTAGATAACTTTTCTTGAATCTTGATTTCTTGTTTTTATCTTAAGTTTCTTTATGTTTTTATCCTCCCAAAACCTTTCTTTTCTATCTTGCATGTTCCTTAGGCTTAAAATGGTGGCTGCTAGGATTTTTCAACATCTTCCCCTTCCAAAATATCATAGAAATTGACTTAAACACGTCATCCCACATCATTCTACATGTCAACTTTTTCAGCTTTCAACTCTACTCGATCTTTTCACTATAACTTCTTTTAAAAACCTCAAATGTTCATGAAATTTTATACGTTGCATGACGTTCTTACACCTCATAAAATTTCATAACAATCAGAGCTCTATAAGTGCACCTAATGTATCATCAAAGTCATCAGTACCAAAATTGGTGCTTGTTTGAGCTTCGCTTATTCTTCTCTTGATGCATTCTTAATGGCTTGACATATGATCCTGAAAATTGACGAGAAACTTTGTCAAATGATGCTCTAAGTCCTCGAATTGATCCCACACCACTTTTAGCTCCAAAGATGCCTCCTAACTTAATTCCACTTGAACTTGCATTAGATATTCACACTAATATGATATAATTCTTGCCTAAAATCAACAAATATCACATTTAAACATTATTAAAAGCTTCAAAATAGCATTAAACTAATTCTAAACTATGTAATTTTCATCGTGAACATGCATACTAACATACTAAATCACTATAGAAATAAGATCTAATGCAACTTTATCAATATCCCTACACTTAAGCTTTGGCTTGTCCTCAAGCAAAACTTAATTATAAGTAAGGAAAGAGATAAGTTATACAAACAATCAATGACTAAACATTTATATGAATGCAACACATTATAAATATGAGAATGATGAGAGTGTAACAATAGCATAAAACTTATAAAATTAGCTTATCCTAAAACATAAACCATTTAAGAAGATCTAAATAATTTATCTTGTGAAATTCGCATCTTAAGTAAGATATTGATAACCTATTCTTACACCGATGACACTTATATTCATGCATTGATGATATTACCACATGAAAGGTAGTTTATCACTAAGTGCCCGTTCATGGAAATGTCATGAGGTTCACAAGAATATCTATAGGTTTATTTTAACATTATCACAACATTTGTGCCCATTGGTTTGAATGATTACCCAATATTTTGACACAAAGGCAAACAACTTATCATGAATTTCTCCTAGTTACTCTATAGGTTTGTTCTTAAATTTTGGTTGAAGTGTCATTCTAGCCTTTTAACTCAGTTATATCACGACTCATAATGGGCTACTAGCTTTATTCTTAACCCAATTTTCACTAAGGCCAGTGGAATAGGAATAATGTGTTAATTATGTCTTTATTTCCTTAATTTGATTATTACCCTATATCCTTTCTTCTAAATCAATTCATTCTCATTACAAATTCACTAGTGATGCCTACTGAATTAATTCCAGGTTATTATAAAATGAAATCAATAAGTGTTGAAGATGAAAGAATAGATAAAAAATATCTTGATTAAGGTGCACATTTAATGAAAAGACATTCAAGGTATAAATTTCACGAAACAATAATTCTTCAAACTCAATTATTCATGTTCAAATTCAAGATTATTTCTTTCATTCTCATGCTGTTAACACATTTATCTATACAATGAAATGCAAGATAAGATATATGCACCCAAATTCAACTAAACCTAGAATCGATGAATGCATGATCACAATAAAATGTCAGGAAAAATGCCAACAGACTCCTTCCCTACACTTAAGCTGCACACTATTATTAATGTCGAGAAAGGTAACTTATAAAAAACACATGGAAAAGGAATACAAAAGTAAAACAACAATAAATAAGATAAAGGTCAAGAAAATTTAAGGGGTGTCTAGTGGATAAGGCGCAGGAGATGACACTTGAATCCCTTAGATTTAAAAAAATTTCAAAAGCTTCTTATTATGATGACGTTGTTAGCGCTCCATTCCCTCTGTCCACCCTACCATTTGAGTTATTCTGTCATTTACGGAATCGATATGCCACTTTAAAATCTTATGGTTATCTTCCATGATAGATTCCCACCTATCACCCTCTTCGTCAAAATCATCAGAAGAGCTATCATCACCTTGAGGATGGTAGGAAAAGGATGATCTAATGGTCTTCCTTTATTACATAGTAGCTTTTGTGTTAGGGTCTTGCAGTGCTAAGGAATTGATCTCTGTAATTTTCGTATGTCGCAAATGTGTAAGAGTGAAATACTTAACATATGCATGGGTTAGACCATTGAGATTAACATTATAAAATAAAGCAACAACAATGATAATATGACCAATGCTTAGATAGTTTTGATTCTTAGTTATTGCTTAATCCAAGGCATGAAAAATTTGGTATGTTGTGCAAACTTTGTGATTACTATGTATATGCCACAAAAGAAATAGTTCTTTAATTGAACACTTATTGCTTTGAGATTTATTGAAAATGGCATCATATATAAATTTATACAAAACTAAATGGGAATGGCTAAGTATGAGGGAGTTGGATGGATTATGAACATCAAACTTGTTGAATCTCATAAGTTTCTTCCAATATGCGATATGCTTAAAGTTAGCATGGTTATCATAAGTTTTTGATTTTGCAAACCTAAATATGGTGTTTGAGATATTGAGTGAGATTATATGGTTTTCCAATCTAAACTGAAATTCATCTAATGTCTTAGGATCATATTTAATATTATATAATCAAATATAATTCCAATGTCAATTCTTTAATCACCATATAGTCAAAATAGACGAATTTCTCCCAACCTACCTTTTTACCTAATTGCTCAATCTTGGCTGTCAATCCAACCTATTAAAGAATTAAAAAATTTAAATGTTTAGGGGCAACAATAGACTTACACTTAAGTTGTAGGAATCTTGTACCTTCTTGATAAGTGTGTTTCATACTATGTTTCTAGGTTATTTTTAGATGTTTTAAGTATTATTTGTGTGTGTTAAACTTAGTCAGTATGAACCTTTGCATTCTTTTTCACTATCTTTTATGTGTTAGATTGTTTTTGATATTATTGAGTGTTTGAGGGAAAAATATGAACTTATTTGAAGGATGGGT
>JAOXYD010118119.1:0-25019 GCA_028565735.1 Pinacopodium congolense | reverse complement strand
GACATCTGAGACTTTCATGTGGTTATTTGATTCATTTGTGAAAGCCATGTTTGGAAAAAAGCCAAAAACAATTTTGAAAAATGCAGATGCTACAATGGCTAAAGCTCTTAGTTCACAGTGGTTAGAAACTCATCATCGTCTATGTGTGTGGCATATGGATCAAAATGCTATTAAGCATCTCAACCATATGTTTGAAAAGTTTAACACATTTGCTAAAGATTTTAGTAGTTACGTCTATGATCATGATGAAGAAGAAGAATTCTTGAATGCTTGGCAAATGCTTCTTAAAAAATATGGTCTTCAAGATAGTCCTTGGTTACAGAAGCAGTTTGAATTGAAGGAGAAATGGGTTTTAGTTTATGGATGACAAAAATTTTGTGCGAATATGTCCACAACTCAAAGAAGTGAGAGCATGAATAACCAAGTCAAACAATTTATTGGTTATAACTATGATTTACGACGTTTTTTTACTCACTTTGAAAGGCTTTTAAATGACATACGATTTAAGGAATTGAAAGCGGACTTTAAAGCTTTAAATAGTAAACCATATTTTCCATTTAAAGTAGATATATTAGAGGATGCAGTCAATAGATATACTCCCAATATACTCAAATTATTTTCACAAGAATTGTTGCTTACATGGAAGTGTTAGTTATACAACTTGGGTGAAGAGAATGACGTCATAAGATATAGAATTATGCCTCCACGAAAGTCTCGCCATCATATAGTTGCACTAGACCCATCCAGTTGTGCAGTGACATGTAGTTGTAAGAAGTTTGAGTTTGTTGGAATTTTATACGCCTTATGCTTTAAAGATTCTTTCTTTCTATAATGACAAACGTGTGCTTGATCAATATTTTTTGAAGAGGTGGACAAAGGATGCTAAAAAAGGCTTGATTCATTCAACTATGCCCCTAAAAAACAAGTGACTTAAAAATGGATATGGCAGTGCGTTACAAGGATCTTTTGAAGTCATATGCTTATTTGGCTGCTAAAGCTGCTCTTAGTGAAGATATATTTAATTTTGCGATTCTGAATCGAGAAAGGACAATTAAAGAAACAGAATTTATGTTGGAGAATGTTAGACTTGAAGGGGATGTTGGTGGTAACTTATGTATTATTGAGAATACTTGTCAAGTTGACCAATTTGAACCATCCAATGGTTGTTCTATTAAAGGAATCAAGTGCAAGGAAAAGAACAAGCGTTTTGGATCATCTACTCGAAGAAAGAGTGCTTTGGAAAAAGCTACAAGGAAAAGGAAGAAAAATGTTGATGTAAAGGAAAAGGAGGTATCAGTTTATAATTTTAATGACATATAATTTATTTCAATACCTTTTTAAGAGTTAAAAAATTCCTATCTTTTCATGTTTCAATATTATTAAGGTTTTTGTTTTGAAAATAGGGTACTTTTGTTAAGTCATTGACGTCAAGTCCAAAAAAGAATCAATTGCCTTCATCAGTTCAATTTTTATAGGTAATTATTAGACTTTATTTCTATACAATTATTAACCATTTTTAATACAAATTAATTCTTCCTGCTAACTTCTATATAAATGTGAAGGGAACTAATTTCAAAACTTCCTTCTTAAATTTGACAATTTAACTTTGTTAAGCCAAGCTCCATCTTTGTAATTCAATCAAGTGACTTGTATTCATTATATTTTTATCTAGTTGCTATTATATGAGCATGTATGTTTATGACCATTGTTTCTTTCTTTTTTTCCTAGCAACATTGTATTGGCCCATGTCTAAAAAATATTAGTGAAAACCATTTCCCTAGTATGGTAGATTTATTAAAGTTACTAGATCTTTTTTTTATTGGCATTTGTAATCCTTATGTGTATATAACACGTGCTCATGATTTCGTCATACTTAGGCTTAATAATTGCCATCACAAGACTTAGATAAGTAATTTACACTATTAATCTTTTGGCCGCTAAAGATTCAGGGGACCAGAATATAAAGAATTACTCTCCCGATGCTTTACAACTCCACAAGATAATTAGCTACAGGTGGAGATTTGATATTGAGGTCAACAACCTAATAAAAGAAGAAAGCTATCATTACACATAACCCTTTTTCTGATTTCTTGATAGATGTTTGTGGGTATAGTGAACCCTTTTAAGTGGTTTATTGCTAGTTGTAAATCTGTTTATCATATGTAATGAAACTAGCAACACTTCCTTACCTCTACATCCCTTTTCAAAATTTTCGATACTTCTCATAGTATAATTGTTTCAGATTGAATTAAAAGTCGTGAGAATTTTGTTGTCAATCAAAATTCATAACTAGAATACAGACAGAGAAAACAAAGTTAAAACTTCCGATTGTGTAGTAAAGGAAAAGGGATGAAACAAGGAATTACTGCAGTTGTTCGAGTAGAGACGGTGACCTTTCGATGCTTGGCATCTATTTTCCTTCACCATCTTTCTTCGTTTATTTGATTTCTTGATCTCTAATTCCAACCTTTTAAATCACCAATTATTTTTAAATGACAACCACGATCACTAGATCTACCAAACAGTAACATGAAACAGAATCGTTAAATTCGTTCCAAAGATCAATTAACAACCAAATGATTTAACGGAGATGGGATAGATGGATTAATTTTATTTTATTTCGTTTTCTCGGAAATAAAAAAACCATGAAAAACACAAAAAACAGAGTAGAGAGAGATAGGCACCTGAGAGATTAGAAGCAAAGAAGAGAACCTTCTTCTCAACTTTAGAAATACTCATTCTTTTGGATTAAGAGATACAGAGAAGACCCAGAAAATGGACAGACCCTGGACTCTGGCTCAACAAGATAATCACAGAAACGACACCTAAAGCTCTCTGAAACTGACAATTGGGTGGCGTACCAGGCTGAGGAGAGAGGCGACTATCTTTCTCTACTATGTTTTTTTGCTTTTTTCATAGTTTAGTTTTAATTAATAGGAGAAACCATGGTTTGGTTTTAATTAACGAGAGAATAACCTTTCTCCGTTAGTCAAGTAAAATAGGACAGGTGGCAAGAAAATAGTATAGGGGATACGAGGGGACACCAGAAAAAGGGGATAGAAGATTTGCATTCTGAAGATAGACATTACTAAAGCATTGATTAGTTGAATTTCTATTTTTAATTTTTGTTTTTTATTTTTTTAAACATAGAAATTGAAAAAAAAGTAGAAAAATTAATAAAAATAACACACCAATACAACACAGAAACAAAAAAAAGTACAAAAATCGAAAAACACACACAAAATCCAATACAAAAACATAAAAATTACAACCAACAACCCAACTAAGTGTGGCTAAAGTAGTTCAGAAGACTTAAATGACCTTTTGTTAAAGACTTCAATGACGTCTTTTAAGTTTCATAAAACTACCATTTAGTGTAACCCTATCTAATTGAATATGATAAATTTTGAGACTTTTTATTTTAGATCATTTTGCTTCTTTTTTGGTGCTTTAATTCAAGGATAATGTGTCAGTTATATGATCATGTTTCAAGTGGTTTAGATCAGATTTAGGTTGGTTAGAAAAGTTGGTTATTAGGACCAAAGGTAGTTCCAAATACCATTGTGTTTAAAATTTAAATGTATTTTCTTATCTTATTGTACAAACTTGAATGCTATGAGAGCAGTAAAGCCTTCAAATTTATATGTGTTGTTTTGTGTTCATTATTTGCAATAAAATCTCACATTTCCTTAATTTTGTTGATTCTTTTCATTCTATACAAAATTGCTTCAAAATTCTGCACAACTTGGATAGCTTATATTACTCATCATGTGAGCAAGTGTTCTTGGTGAATTTTGCAGAATCAAAAGAAGGTTTTTAGTTGAAATTATAGGACGAAGGTTTGACGCTTGAACAACCTCAAAAGAACCCCTATACACAATTTGAAACTTGCTGAAATTTTTGGATAGCATTGTGACTATGGTTAGAAATCAAATAGATGGCTTGGAAGAAAGGCTTGCATGATTAAAGCATGTCATGGAGCTATTTCGGAGAATGAAATAATGATAATATCAGTAAGATTGGAAATTTTAGAGGAGGCAATTTAGACTATACAACAAAGGCTTAATGATACATTTGCTGAGGCATATAGAAGGATAGTTGTCATGAAGGACTCCTTAACACTCATTCGTAACTATTCTTCAATAGATGGAGATGAGACTTGGGCAAGGTTGAAAGTTCTTAAACTTTAGCATTTTGATAGAGTTAAGGTACTAGAAAATTTTCTTTAGAATATAGAATAATATTTTGAAGTAATAAGAGTACAAAATGGTGACAAAGTGAGACTAACAAGCATGTATCTTATGGGAGATACAAAGTTTTGGTAGAGGGTAAGAATGGATGGAATTCTCAATATGGGAAGGCCAAGAATCATGATTGGGAAACCTTGTTTCAAGAATTGAAGGAGGAATTCTTTCTATGGAATAGATCTTAGGTTGTAAGAGAGAATTTAAGAACATTGCAACAAGATGGAAGTATTCGTAACTATGTGAAAACCTTTAGTTTACTTATGTTAAATATCAAGAATATGTGTGATGAGGATAAGTTATTTAATTTCCTCTCAAGTTTGCAAATTTAGGTACTATTGGAGTTTAGAAGAAAAGGTGTTCAAGACTTGTCAAGTGCAATTGTGGCTACGAATTGATTGGTAGATTTGTAACCAAACAAGGACAAGGAGAAGTTCACCAATGGAAATGGCAAGAGGAAGCCAAAAGGAGAGCACTTAAATGGAAACAATGGGAAGGGAAAAGGTGACCACAGGGTTGTGTAATATAAAGTCACTTGTTTCATTTGTGATGGGGCATATTATGCAAAGGATTGCCCTAAGAAAATAAAGCTGAATACATTGTTAGCCGAAGAGAAGGAAGAGGACAACAATGAAATTGTGAGTGCCAACCTTATAGTAGTGGCTAAAGCATCTAGAAGTGAGACTTCTGGTTCCTTTATAGATTAATCAAGGTGATGGCAGCATGAAGGAACTCAAGGAAGCTAGATTTTTGACCAAATTTAACAAAAGAATTCCTTAGTTTCCTTCAAAAATGAAATTATAAATAGACGTGTAGTATTTGATGTGAATGTATGGCTAAATTTTGTTGGTAATGGACTGCCAACTCTTCATCAAATTTCAAGGGTGAGATTATATGCTTTTGATTATTATACCAATATGTTGTCATGACATTTTTCAGGGGTAAGGGAAGAATCATTTGTACAATTTGAAGGCAAGTTAATAAGACAACAACATGATGGATCTTAATTCGATGGACACGTCGATGCGAATGTTGACTTTCCTTTGGTAGGAGAGGTTTATAAGACCCTTTTTACCATGCTTGGGAAACTTTTGATCATAAGGCATAAGAAGGGCTAAAAATGTCATGCAGATGGACATTTGTGATGTTGTCTAGAAGACTTAAATGGTCCTTTGTTAAAGAATTAAATGACTTCAATTAAATCCCTTAAACCACCTTTAGCATAATCCAGTCTAACCGGATGTGGTATATTTTTGGGCACTTTCTCTAGACCGTTTTGCTTCCTTTTTAGTGCCTAAGATAAGGACAATGTCCCAGCTAAGTGATCATGTTCTAGGCAGCTTAGATAAGACTTTGGTTGATAAGGAAAGTTAGTTGTTGGGACCAAAGGTAGTTCCAACTACTATTGTGTTTAAAATTCAAATGTATTATCTTCTTATCTTGTTGTACAAATTTGAAGGCTATAAAAGGTGTAAAGCCTTCAAATTTATATCTGTTATATAATGTTAAGAGAAAACTACTTTATAATACTCTTTAATTATCTAAGTAATTTCTTTTTGTTTTAATCTAGATAGCTAAATAGGTTTTTAGCCTATTTAAGGGTAAAAATTAATAATTGTTTAAAAACATTTTTTGGTAACGCCTTCCAAGTGTTTAACAGTCCTTGGGAGTGGGGAAAAATGATGTTATTATATATAATTATTGGTACTTTATCTTTATTCTAGGTGGTACACATGAATCAAAATGACGCCATTTAAGACCCATGCTAATATTCTACCTTTAATGCATAATAGAATGGAGATTCATCCTTAGAGCCATGGTGCATTTTCCAAGTGATGTTGGTCTCTAGCTTCTTTTAGAATTACAACAGTATTTTATAGTTACAACAATGGCACCATTATTGATTGTCACAGGTTTTCTCCAAACTCATCTAAATTTAACTCTTTTTGACACCTAACTCCTCAATTAAGCATGAACCTATAAATTAACCCAAACTGCTCATGAATAAGACAAATTCATAAATAAATAAGGATAAAACACACTAATTCATGGTCTAAAAACCAATGTAAAATACCATCATCAAGCTAGAACAATGAACTAATACCCTTATCAAGCCACAATCAGTGAACTAATTATAGAAGACCTAATAAAGATAAAGCTCTTAAAGATCACCTTATAGAAGGCAAACAATATGCCCTTAATCAAACCATGATATCATGGTTATGAACTTATAAATTGCTAACTCTTTAGTTAAAAGGATATTGGTAAATATAGAAAGGACGATTGGCATCTTGTTCCATGACACCTTCAAAAAGATGGATATTTTAATTGATATAGTGAGATTTGTTACCTCACCCTACTTGGTTTTAAGATGATCAAATATATACTAAGTGGAAGATATCTTTATGTATGACATTAGGGAGGAGGTTAAGGCAAGTAACTAATATAACATATTGTTATGTAGTAAGGAGAACATCCATATATAAGTTCCATAAATGGTATCTTATCTTTATGATTGGCATGAGTAATACTATTAACCTACCAAATTAATATGGAGTTGTTGAGGTATGTGGGGACTAAAAGATGATAAAGTAATTCCATTTTACAATCCTAAAAGAAAGAAACATTACTTATAACATAAACATGAATGAATTAGATGTGAGGGACCTATCAAAAAGAAATTAGGAGTGAGCCATGTTAGCCCCATGTTACACCTGGGGGGTGAATAAGGGGTTTTTAAAATTTCTTTCAAAGTTATATAACCTAACTTTCCTAGTTTATTCTAAATGTGAATGCTAAATAACAATTCTAATTCACCATTTTGGCCCCATATGACACTTAAGAGGGGGGGTGAATTATGTTCTTAAAGATTCTTGTATATTATTGAACTTAAGTCTTTCATAAATTTAATTAAACGTGAAAGGTAAATAATTCTTAATCAATTGAATTAAACAGTAAATAAAACAATATAATATAAATGCATAAAAATAAAAGAAAAAGAGAAGAAGAGACACAAACTATTTATTCTGATTCAAAGTAGTTCACTTGCCCTATATCCAGTCCCCAACACCACTATTGAGATTTTTGCTCATATTGCAATCAATCAAGAGTACAGAGTACATAACATAATCATTTTTCAAGGCTCAAGAATAAGTACACAACATAATCCTTTTTCAAGACTTAAGAATAACCTTTCACTCCCTTTTCTAAGGCTAAGGAATAACCTCATAACCCTCCCTTTTAAGGCTAAGGAATAACCTATCATTCTTCTTTTTCAAGGTTGAAGAATAACCTCGTAACACTCTTCTTTTTATGGCTTAAGAATAACCCTCATAAAATACCCAACCATAACTTCATCAAAAGCTTATAAACACTCAAGAACACTCAATAATAATGCATAAACAATTTCAATACTTCTTGGATACATACACAACACAAATCACATCTATTTATACTATTCTCAAGGTCAATTAGCCGTTGCCCAGTGTTCTTCTCATTTAATTCTTTTGACCGTGGTATAATTCTTGTGACCGTTGTGTAATATGACTGTTCCTAATAATCTACTGCATAATCTTCTTCATTCAGTAGATCGAGATATGACCGTTCCTGATAACCTGCTGCATAATATTCTTTATTCAGTTGACCAAGAAGCATTATACGGTCGACCGATCTTCTGAAATTGTTCATTCGATTGATTGGTTCCAAGGTTCGGTTGATCGATATTCTTTCAATCGGGCGGTGCTCTCTTCAGCAAGTATATTCATTTAACCAACCTCTGCAATTTCTTCATTCGTTCGTTCGATCTATCTATTCGGTCGATTGACCTTTTCTAAGTCAGAATAATTTCGGCCCAATCTCAGTCCTATCAATCCAAACTTAACCTAATTTAATTCTTAACTCAATTCAACACAAACAAAACAATATTAATCAAATCTTAACACATTTTACATAATTATACAAACTTAACACAGTCAATTCATCTAATTTACCAAATCATTAATAACAACAATTTATTCAACCTTTAACTAAAACATTATTTCATGACTTACACAAGTTATACAAATTTCATCGAATTACCAACTTAATTACTTATTCATCACATACACTCCAAATACTTTTCAATATACCTATCTAAACAAATACACCAAACTCTATAAACATATCAGTAAAAATACTTTGTAATCATCAAAATAAAGGTGGAACCAATCCTTGGTTTAAAACACCATATAAATAATAATAATTTATTAAGAAATTTAAAATAAATGCATAAAAGTAAAGGAGTAAGAAAGGAGAAACACAATATGATTTATCCTAATTCAGAACTATCCATTTGTTCATACGCTTAGTCCTTAGTGAACCTCGTTAAGATTTTTCACTATAATAAAACAAATTCACATTAGTGTTATAATCATTTTCAAGGCTCAAGGATGAACTTTCACTCTCTATTTTCGAGGCTAAGGAATAACTTATCACTTCCTTTTATAAGGCTAAGGAATAACTTCACAACTCTCTCTCTTTTTTTTACAAGGCTCAAGAATAACCTTTAAAAAAATTCACTCTTAATATTTCAACCCTACAAGCTATACTTATCATACATATAACTCATAAACACCTTCAGCAAATTTCACTCTTTTGACTCACCAAGGTGTTTAGGAGCTCATACAATATTTAATAACGAATTCATACAAATAATCCTAAAACTCAAGCAAACTTTATATAAACTCAAACACAATGCTCAAAACACTTCAATCTCTTTGTATAGATGTTTTGTACACACTTGAATGCTTAAAACTTACGCAAAAATCCTTATTTATAGGCTTAGAACCTCAAACTAGCCATTTGTTATGGTTGCCTAATGTTCTAAAGCCATAGGCTCATTTTACCATTGTAAACTATTCGTTATCGCACAAATTCTGGACATAAATTACAGTTTCTAAAATATTCAATGGTGCTGTTGATACATATCGTTAAGCTCCCAAACACGTTTACATAGTGGTTGTCTATAGTGCCATCGTTTAACCCTTGTTGAACTGTTGTTAAACACTTAAAATCATATAAACACATGTCCAATAAAATTCAGTCCAATCTAAATTAATTCCTAACACATTCATACACTTTCTAATACATTTCAAACACTTATAGACATCACCAACCACTTCTTAACTTAATTTCATGCAATCATACTCAAATTAATCTAATTTACCATGTTCCTTTAATCTAATCAATATCAATCATTCAATTAACTCAACCATACATCTTTAATATTGTTGAACCAAGGAGGTTTCAATCATGTGTTCTGATAATGAAATAACATTATTATTACTAATGGTTAATTTTTAATGTGTCAATAAGATAAGGAAAATGCAAGATGTTCAAGTTTTCATATGTTAGAGCTCAAGATTAGTGCTTTAAGAGAAGAATATGAAGAGCAAGCATTGGATGATCAATAATGGATGATAAAGAGTGAAGACCAAGAAAGAAGATCAAGTTTGGTTAGGTTTAGATGTGTCTTAAATTGTAAGTTTTCTAAACTTGATCCTAATAAATGCTTGAAAGGGATATCACATTTGCATCGATTATTGCATATAGGATTTGAATTGTGGTTTTATTAATTAATTAAATTTGATTATGACATTATCATGTTAAGAGTTGATTTAGAAAGGCATGGACATTAAGGTGTTTAAACTAGAGGTAATGTGATAAATTGTGTTAATATATGCCTCTTGATGAGTTTAAGTGAATTGAAATGTTGCTTGAAGTTATTTATATGTTTTTGAACATAACTATGATTTGAATTTTGGTTTATAAAAAGTTTATGAAAATGTTTGAGTTATTTAAGAATGAAAACTTTTCATAATCAAACAAATTCCTATGTTTGAATCAATTAAAAGTTTTTTATTAAAAAAAGCCTTAATTTATTTTTGAAATATCGATTAAAGTCTTGATTAATGTTAGGAAGAATGTTTGGATAGTTAAAAATTATTTTAGTCATTCGTTTGCAATTTTATAGTTGAAATTCATTTGGTTTAATCTCATTTGTTGACATACCTCAAATCCATCTAAATTTAAGTTATCATCATTCAATCTAATTTTTTTAATAGTAAAATTTGTTTTTTTTGCTTCAAAATCATCATACAAATTTTTCTTAAGGTTTAAATAGTGAATTTGATTTTTTACTTCAATTTTTAAACACTTAAAATATTGATTGAAGTTCAAAGAATATAGATAATTAAAGTTTTATCTAACAACTAGTTTAGGTCTTTGGGGTATTTATATCTTTTTGTCTCCTAAATAGCTAAGGCTACTATTAAAAATCTCTAAGCCCTTCCTAACTCCACATGCAACATCTCTAAAATTTTTTTATCATTTTTAGAAGTCCTAAAAACAAGATTAAAAGATCAAATTTGTTTAAACCTCAAACTGCCTCCTTCATTATTTGCCTCCTTTTCACCATTCTTATTTCAATCTCTTCTCTCTTCACTTTAAGAGTGTGAAATTATTTTTCGCTATTATTTTAAGCATTTAAGAGTTTGTTTGAAAATTTTTTCATATTTTAGGAGGATTATGTCACTTGTTTTAAGTTTAATCTTTCAACTATATTAAAACTGTTTCAATTTTTTTAATTTCTTGTGTTCTTGCATTATTCACGATTTTTAACTACCATATTTTGTTTATGGATGTTTGAATTTTCTATTTTCAATTAGTTTAAGTGTAAAAGAGCTTCATAAATCAATTTCGTACACTATTAAGTAGTTATATTGGCAGATGGAAGGTCACACATTTATATACACCAAATTTGTTCAGGATTGGGTGTTCCAATATTCATACTTATCTTTCTCTATTTAAATCTGATTTTTGTGTTTCAAAATTGAACAAATATATTATATATGAGTTTTTCTATCTTCCAAGAAGTTGTATAACCTATTTTTCGTGATTTTAGAAGGTTAGAATCATTTATTTATAAGACTAAAACTTTAACAGCTAATATTTTGACATATTTGCAAGTTCATAGTTTATTCTTTAGTTAAACCTTATGTTCTATACCTTCAAGTCATTTGCATTGTTGTGATATGTTCATAAGGGATTAATTAAGGTTCCAATTAGTTTAATATGTTGATTTCACGACATTTGATAGGTTAGAATCATTTATTTCAAAGCTAAAATTGAAATACTGCACTATTTTGACAACTTGTGTTTATATTTTTTAAATATGAATATATGATACTATAATCACGTTTTTGTGCTTTAATTTGATTGTTTATGATCTATGGAGGTGTTATGAGACTTGTCATAATTTTTATTTATCCCTAAAAGTTTTAAAATCATTTTTATAAGTTGAACTTTATTGATACACCATTAAAGGTGTGCTTAGTTACTTTATTTGGGGAATTTGCTTTATATTGATTATTGTTGTTATATTGGATACTTTTAACCATTTGAAATAGAGGTTATAGGTTTTTGTTCACCTATGGAAAAGAATATTTGAATTGTGTTAATAAATAATTGTGAATTAGATTGATTTATGTTATGTATGGGTATTTGGGACAGTATAAGGCATAAGTATTGCATTTGTTACATTTGAGCCCCTTTGAGTATTGGTTTTAATCATGCTTTTTATGGAGATATATAAGCTTGGTTTAAGGCTTTGGTAGCCTATATTTGGGTTATATTTTGTGAGCTAAAAATTGTATATTTTATCTGTGTTTGATAGGGTTACTCTTTACCCACTTAAGTAAGATTGTATTGAGTTCCTCTTAACCCTTCTAATTCAAGATTGTTGTATGGGTTCATCTTAACTCTTATGAATAAGATTATTAGATTAATCTTCACCCTTAAAATAAGATTGCAAAGGGTTACTCTTCACTCTATTTATGTAAAGCAAAATTTTTCTAAGGGTCACTCTTCATCTATTTAAAGTAAAATTGTTTTTAGTGAGTTTCCATCTAGTAGTTAGAGAAAGGATATAGTCTATCTTTAGAGTAGGCGAACCTCTATAAATCTTAGTGTTCATCTCTTACCTTATCTCCTTTATATTTATGAACTTGTGATTGTTTTATTATTGATTACGTTTGATTAATATTGGAATAAGAATTGGCATACCATATAGGTTAAATTTTGGTTAGAGATTGGATTTAGTTAAAATTGGCCTAGGGTGTTTAAATTGTTTAATTTAATAGGAAATTTTTTTAAACATCCAATTCGCTTCCCTTTTAGATGCCATAGGGCTTACAAATACACATACCTTAACTAATTCACACATATCGTACTAAGGGGTAAAATCACCAAAAATCCTTGTAGTTTAGTAAATTATCATTTAGGTTCTTAAGGTTTTAAATAACTTTTATCTGTTAGTCTTCCATTTCTTTTATCCTACGTGGTTTAACGGCATGTCCACGTGACACATTTAGAGACACGTGACAATACCACGTGGCGTTAGATTAATAGGTAAAAGTAAGTTGAAACATTAGAAACCTATTTGATAATTTGTCAAACTATAGGAACCTAATTGATATTTTACTAAATTACAAGGACTTAAATGATTTAAAACCTAATAAATGAATTATTTTAATGATTAAACTAAATTTAACAATAATTAAAAAATAAGTATTGTAAATATTATATTCTTTTAATAAAATATTAAATTAAAAATTTTCAAAAATCAAATAAATTGTAAAAAAACATTTGATCTTTTATAAATTTAATATCTATGATATTACATATATGTGAGAGTAACACAAGCAGATTTATCATGTAAATAATATAGTAATAATTAGTTTAAATTGAAAATTTTTATATTGATAATAGTTTGGTTTAATATGATTTCATATGGCCTGAAGGAATTTTTTTGTAATCAATTCTAATTGAATCTGAATAAAATAATTTAAAACTTATTCAAATTTAAATATGATTTGAATTTTAAATTTAATTATATTTAAACACAATTGAGACATTAAATTTAGATCAAAAATTAATTTGATTAGGTTTAAAATTTTTAGTTTAATTTGATACAAAATTAATGATTTAAATTATATTTAAATAATTTTTTTTTCACTTCTACTTATGAAAGTCCTTTTTTTTAATGTTCCTTATGATATTTTGAAAGTAGTTAAAAAAATCTATATATCCAATTTTACAAATGTCTTATATTATTTTGAGTGAAATTTTAAATAAAAATAAATTCTAACATATTTTATTTTTAACAAATTGGAATTGAATATAAAAAATCCTTTTAAGCTCTACGACCTAAAAATAAAAAGATTTTTATATTTAATTCTAATTAGATCTAAATAAAATAGGTTAGAACTTATTTGTATTTAAAAATTCACTTAAAATAATGCAAGTATTTGTAAAATTTGGTAAAACCTTTTTAACTACTTTCAAAATATTATAAGGAACATAAAAAAAGCTTTTATAAGAATAAGTGAAAAATAAAATTTATTTAAATTCAATTTTATTTATTAATTTTATATTAAATTGAATTAAAAATTTTAAAACCAAATTGAATTAATGTTTGATCTAAAATTAATGACTTAAATTGGGTTTAAATAAATTTAAATTTAAGATTCAAATTATATTCAAATTCAAATAAGTTTCAGAATATTTTATTTAGATTCAATCATACTTGAGTATAAAAAAAGTCCTTTAGGGCATATGAAATCATATTTAAACCAAACTATTAGGAACTTAAAAAATTTATCAATTTTAAATTATTATTATATTATTATTTACATGATAAATATGTTTGTGTTACTCTTACGTATGTACAATATCATAGATATTGGATTTATAAAAGATAAAATATTTTTATGATTTATTTTAATTTTTTAAATTTAATTTAATAGTTCACTAAAAGGACATAATATTTACAGCAAACATTTATTTAATTATTAACAATTTTATTTTAATTATTAAAATAATTCATTAATTGCGTTTAAAATCATTTAGTTCCTTATAGTTTGGTAAATTATCAATTAGACCTCTATAATTTAGTAAACTATCAAATAGGTCATTAAGGTTTCAAATGACTTTTACCAATTAGTCTAGTACTAATTCAAAGGACTTTTAAATTAGTTTTTCACAATTTTTAACACATTTGAACATATCCTAATCACCCCAAAACAAGTTCAAGCACTTTAAAACACCTTCTTTTTAATCCTAAATGCATCCTAACAAAATTTCAAATACTTTGTCACCTAAGCCTTAACACACTTCACACTTTAACAAATTTACACATACTCTTACAATCTGATTTCTTCTTTTCACACAACCTTAACCTATTCAAACACATTTACACAATCTAACCTTAAGACACATCCTAATGTTTCAACCACTTTTTTTGCACACACCTTAGCATACACACACATCATAATAACTCCTAAAAATATTTTAGTTTATCGAAAGGATATTTAAAAATATTCACACATAATTCCTTTTGATTATGCATCCTATATGCAAAATCAATAATTATGAATGCAAAATGCATGATTTAAGCCCTTTTAATTCAATGAGAGGATTAAGATAAGATTGCATTAAAACTTATAATAAATGTCCTATTAACATTCTATTTCTATCTTCATCTAAAAACTTTTTCCTTTTATCTTTATAGGATCCATTTATACTCTACAGCTCCAAAATACATCTTTATAACACCTTTTATCTTCAAGTAATTTTCATACCTTTTATCTTCCAACACAGTTTATCTTCAAACCTATCTTTCCAAAACATCAGACACATTACAAACATTAGGAGTATTGTTTTGTCATCATTAAAACAAAGATGGAATTGATTTAGTAATTTCACCTTTTTTAATGATGAAAAAGTCATGTGATATTAAAGAAAACATAACAAATAAAATACATATAAATCAAACCATTTTCTCCACCTTAAACTATTATAACATAATTTCTCTCCCTTTTTAGAATATGAAAAAGTTCACATACTCAAAAACATATTGCTCTAATGCCAATCATCCTTTCCTAATGCCACTTATTAACGTTCTTAACTTTTCTCCATGTTTATATCATATCATTAAATATCATAGCTCTCAAAATTTATCAATATCATCAATATTCAATACTCATTTAAAAAAGAAATAACAAAAAATTCTTAAAATCAAAAGACATTAATATCATCAAAGATTTAAACTTGAAAATCACATGCCCAAGACTTATTTCAAACTTCAAAACCAAGAAAAATATTAATTTTGCCCTAATACCACTTAAATTTACTTAATTCAATTTAAATATTTGCAAAAGTGACACTTCCCCTTCACGTAATACCAAAAGCAACAAAAACAACCACATTTATATTTAAAACTCACAATTATTTGTCCAAAACTCAGATATCTAAAGAAATCAATATGATTAAAATTTAAAGCTTCCCCTAAGTTAATCATGATTTATGTAATAATTTATCAAAATTTATGAAGACTCAAACTTCTCAAAATGACAAAACATTCTTCCATGATTCATATGTTAAAATAAGTCATAAACAACTCAAAAATCAAAATCAATCTTAAATTTTAAACCCTTAGGCTTCCTAAATTTGTGCATCATAAAACACCAATATATGAGCTAATATGTTATCAAGTTTTTCCATAACATAAAATATATCCATAAAAATTATTAAAAAATTTCTTAATTTAATGATTTTGTAAATTCTCTCTTTTACAAAATCATCAAGCATATTAAATTTTCGGCAAAAGGTCTACTTTACTACTTAATATTTTAGAAAAAAGTTTAATTTTCCCTTTAACATTTTTAATGCATCACTTTATTTCTTAACGTTTATAAAATGGTGTAGTTTGCCCCTTAATATTTGGAAAATAGTATAAATTACTCTACTCCTTTCATACTAATTTTATTGAGATTTTTATAATTAATTATTAATTTTGTTAATTTTTCATTAATTAATTTTTAGTTAACAAATAAAGGGGTAATTAATAGAATTTTAATAAAATTAGTGTTAAAAGAGTAATTTATATCATTTTACAAACATTATGAATTAAATTACACATTTGAAAAATGTTAGGGGGCAAAGTGCAATATTTGGCAAATGTTAAGGAGTGAAGAGGTGTCTTTGAAAATGTTAAAGGATAAGTTAAACTTTTTTGAAACGTTAGGAGGTAAATTATATCTTTTGCTTAAATTTCCCTTAAACATAATTTAAGACACATTTTCTCTCAATCTTAAAAAAAAAATGCAAAATGCAAAATTGTTAACATCAAACATGAATAACTTAGATTAAAATGTCATCTATCAAAATATCATTATAACTTAGGAAATATAATAAAGAGAGTTTACAACTACAAAATACATCAAATATAAAAAACATAATTAAAGATATAAATGATGTTTAATGTCAAAAATCTAAATATATTATCAAACTTCTTAAATCTTTTTGTAAAGCACAAAAAAAGAAGAAGATAACCTATAAATATAAAAATTCAAGGTTTAGTATAATTATCAAACTCCCCCAAACTCCCAAATTTCTCTTAATCATGAAAAATCTAGTAATGAAAAATGAAATTATTAAAAAATCTAGTAATGAAAAATGAAAATATTCTTTTCCCTTTTCCTTAGTCTCAAATCAAATGTGAATCCATCATTCATGACTTAAAAAATATTCAAATTAGTAAGTACCACTCATTTTAAACATTTATAACATCAATAATCATCAAATTTTATTTCACTTACCAAGAACATCCAACATAGCTTGATCCCAGTAAGCCTATGCCTCCCTCTTCATTTATAATCAATTTTCATTTGATTTCTATCCTTAATTCAATAATATGTCTTAGAGATTCTCTTTTACTTTTAGGGATACATCAGAAGTCCTTTGACCTATAAAATAAAATTTAATGAATTTTTGATATGCACACTAACTTGGGTTTTTGGGGTGTTAATGTCCTTACTATTTGTGCATATTTTTTTTAGCCCTTGTTGAATTTGGATAAGGACTCCTTAAGGGTTTTTATTTCCTTTACCAAAGAAGCATTTTCATCCTTCAATTTTTTTGAAAAATTAAATAAAATTAAAGAAGAATAGATACTACCCTGGGGGGACCAAAAGTACGGAGCTAACACCATAAGAATGAAAGAATAAATAAGAGTCGGAAAAGAAAATGCAGGTATAGCTACAATACTGGTTAAAGGGGAAGTTCGAGAACATTAAGCTTAGAGAAAGGAGCTACCAAGACCAAGAGGCCAACTAGGGAAGCAGTCATGTCCTAAGTTGCCATCTAGACTTTAGCATCTCATTGCAGGAGTCTTGGACATGGTGAGTAATGGTTTGTAGTCGGATGTTAGATAGCATTTCAAAGATCCATAAGGGTATGCTTGCCTTAAAAATTTCAAGCATTGTGTTGTCGCCAGAGAGAGTGAACCATGGTCGCTATTGCAATTTTTCAGATGATATGGTTAATCCTCGTTAAGACTTCTGATGGAGAAGCTAATCTAGCATGCATTGAAGGTTTAAGGTAGATGATGTGATACAACACAATCTTTGAATTATCAACCAGAGCTGTCTAGAGTTGCTACACTAAAAAAAATAAGTGATTATGAGTTTCTTGATGATCATAATATAAAGGGCACGTTGGAGATATGCTAAGAAATTTGGAGATTTAATAAGTCGTATTGAGTCTACCATGAAGAGCAAGCCATAAGGCAATATATGCTTTGGGAAAAAATTGCTGAAACATATTAGCTTATGCCATCTAACCTTAGGCTGATAGGTTTGTAAAAGTTTCTTACAAGATTGAATGGAGAATTTTCCATACAGATGAGCTTTTCAGATATATTTTTCTTAGCAACTACTGTGAAGTTTGTAGTTGAAAAGGTCTTCTATAATTGTAGAGGAAGGGAGTTTCCAAATCATATGAATGTAGTTATTGAGGAAATGATTAACTTAGAGAAGATAGAGTAAGGAGAGCATCTAATAGACCATGATCAAGCTAATGGTCATGCCAGTCTAATTTGATGTCGAATATGAAGTAAGGACTTCATTGTCCATGAGGAGTCATATCAAGATTGTAATGTTTTGAATATTTAGTGATGGAGATATTGAGCGTGGATCCATTTAATCCATAAAGATTTCTTGTCAACTAGGTTTCTCTAAATGTGCTTAGCTATGAGAGTCTTATTGGTGAGTTTGATTGACATAAGTTTAAGTCCTCCCTCCTTAAGTCGGGTGCAGATGTCACTCCATTTGATCTTAGCCATTGGACATTTAGTTAAGTCACCTGACCATAAGAAATTCTTCATGAGCTTCTCTATAGATTTCATGATGTTAACAAGGAAGATGATATGTGTGGACTAATAAATATGCAAGCTATTGACTGATTTCAGTAAAAGAATTCTCCCCACCATAGATAACTATTTGTTACACCAAGCTAAGAGTCGGGATTTGATTTTCTCTAGAAGGGGTGTGAAGTCAGCTTGAGCATGTCTCTTAGAAGATATCAGGAGGCCTAAGTATGTGAAAGGTAAGCCGTTTAATCTGATTCTCGTGATTTAAGAGATCCAATTCACAAAAAGGGTAGCACTCTTAGCAATAATCTGATCCTTTAAATTTTGCATAACACCATTATCTATATTCTTTGATTCTAATTATGTTTTCAAAGATGCGTTATCATCCACTAATTTTTACATGCTCTCCTTATCTAAACTTGTTGAATCTAATTGATATTTCAAAATTTCATTTTCTAGTTGGCATGCCTATAATAATTTTAATGTTTCCTTATACTTAGAAGATATCTTTTTTTTCATTTTCTTTCTAAAACTTTAATTGATTCATCTTATGCTAACTCATCTATGCAATTATCATCATTATCATCATTAGAACTTGAGCATGTAGATTCCTTATCAATATCTTTACAATAATCTAAGTTAGATTAAATCTCATCATCTAGGAAGCATAATGAGCAACTTCTTCCTCCATATGCTCTTTTTCTTTTTCTTCAATTTTTTTCTTGTATGTACAAGTGATTTCCAATTGGATAATAGTTATATAATTTTCAATTGAAAAATTTTAAATGTTTTTCACTCAATTGAAAAAATTCTTAAAAGGTTAGTCACTTGTGTAACAATTATACCTTTCCAATTTTTGCAATATCTCATGAGCAATTTCATAACTCAAAACTCTATTGAATTCTTCCTTACTTAAGGCATAAATTAAGATATGTACAACTTTACAATTAAGAGAAATAAGCCTTTGCTCTCTCTCATTCCATTCACTCTCATCCTTTGGTATTTATTTCTACATTATTTATAACATTTTTGTTTTGTAGGAGTGTGAGACCCATTCTCTACAATTTCCAAAAAGTCCACTACCATAACAAGAAGGAAGCTTTTCATCCTAATTTTCTAATCTCTATATTTTTTATTATCAAAATAGGGGGGGGGGGGTTTGCTTAAACTATCAAAGTGTGTCATTTTAACCTTAAACTCACTATTTCATCAAAAATATTTCTGTGTGAGTATGGAACCTAAGAAGGGCGTGAATTAGGTTATTCAAAAAATTTCTAAAGTTTTCTAAGTCTTTAACATCTAATTATAAATTCTCTCTTAAATTAAATGAAGAAGTTGTAAACAACACACTAACAAAATATAAAAGTTTAAATAATATAATAAACAATATAATGATGGAAATAAAATAAAATTAAAAAATAAAAAACTTCCATAAATTAAAAGAGTATAGGAAAAGGAAGTGCAAATCTCTTTATAGTGATTTAGTATCTAATCCTACAGATATGTCCACTCCTTAGCACCTTATTGGATTTTTCACTATGAACACTAGCTTTACAAGTCACTTCTTTTTTCCTACAGGTTTTAGGATAATCGTTACAATCTCTCTCTCCTTTTTTTTTTTTCATAGGCTATAGAGTATTGCCTCTTTTCCATTGGCATAGGAGTAACCCTTATAAAAATTTCCTTACAATTGCACCAACTTAAAAAATAGACTTTTAAAAATATCACACGTGATTCACAAAGAGTACTTAAGGGGCTCACTACACACTAATATGAGAAATGCACATGGCTTTCATAAACAAGTCACAATACACCATTGAAACAACGCTAAAAAATTGTCCCAATTCACCCATTTTATGTTTCCTAAACAATTGATTCATTATGCTTTTAGCGGATGCTTAACGTACACCAGTAACATACACCTTAACACACCTATTTATACATAAAAAACACCAACAAACTATTTACGATCATTGTTACTCATTAATTACCAATTAATTAGCTTTACTATTAAAAATGAGTCATTTCTTCCCATTGTATGTGACCATTAGTCAACTAATTTTATGGATCAGTTAATGCCATTGGTCGACCTGTCTCCTAAAAATATGCTCACATTAGTTAATTACATGGTTAGTAGATCAGTTAAACCATTTGATCGATCAGTGACCAATGATTGGTCGACTGTCACTGGTTGACCAGATCTAGATTGATATTTCATGCATCTTAACACATTTAAATATATCCAAATTATCCAAAACAATTTCAACATTTCAAAACAGTTTCTTTTTCAACGGTTAACACATTCTAACAAATTTTCAAATACTTTGTCAAACAAGCTTTAACACACTCATACACTTAAACACATTCACACATATTCATATAATCTTATTTCTTCTTTTTACATAACCTTAACCTATTCACACACATTTGTATAATCTAACCTCTAAACATATTCCAATGTTTTCAACTATTTCTTTTTACACACACCTTAGCACTTACACATCATATTAATTCCTAAAAATAATTAATGTATCAAGAGGGTCTTTAAAAACCATTCACACACAATTTCTCCTAATTATGCATCCTATATATAAAATCGCTAACCGTGAATGCAAAATGCATGATTTGAGCCATTTTAACACAATGAGATGATCAAGACAAAATTATATCATACTTGCAAAAAAATTATCTATTAATAATATATCTTAATCTTCATCTTAAGCCTTCTTCATTTGATCTTCAATGGCTTCATTTTATACTCTTAAGACATTAAAATTCATCTTCTTAACACCTTTTATCTTCAAGCACTTTTTCATATATTTTATCTTTTAACAAACTTTATCTTCAAACCTATCTTTCCAAAATATCAAATGCACTACAACTGTTAATAGTATTATTTTGTCATCATTAAAATATAGGTAAGAGCATAATTGGTTCAATAGAGCATTATTAGATGATTTGCTAGAAGATCAATATGAGTCTTTAATGACATTGGTGATGTTCCTACAAACAACTGTTCATGATTAATTCCCAAATAGTGTACTTTGACTTGAAAATGATGCCATTGTTCCGTCAATTTCAAGGGCCATTATACTCCTTAGAAGCATGGGTCAGAAGATGTTTTAAAGGCAAATTAGTTCATTTACTCCTTAATTAAGACTAACACATTAAGATCCATATAATAGGTCATATTATTATAATTTGCATCAGTTTTCATGTTATATTTCATATAAGTTTTCAGGCCTTTTTTGATAGGTTTTCTTTTAATTTTTTATTGGAGACTCAAGTAGCAAATTCAAGTGCTTTAAAGAGAAGATTAAAAGGATTAGGACCTAATTTACAATTTTAATAGTTCTATTATAGGCATATTTCTTACTCCTTAGTTGTTTTGTATCTTAACTCTTTTGTTTTATCTATGAATATGTTCTTATGTTTATAGATATCCATGTGTAGCTAAATTGATTAATATTTAAGGCAAGGTAAGCAAATGGATTAATTATATTCCAATTGTTTATTCGTATAAAGATCATTGTTTATTTGAGTGCATAATTATCTATTGTGGGTTGGCCACATAGAATAACTCTTAAGTAATTAAGGATTTGAAGAATCTACTTTAATTGCTAAAAAAGATAATAAAAATAATTTAAATTAATGAAATTAATGAATTATGAGGATCTCATATCTAGAAGAAGATTTTAGATTTGAATTTTCTTATCTTTAAGCTGATTAACCTAAGTTCAATGAATGACCAATTAATGGAATGTGATTAATAATGAAAAGGCATTGACTTAATCATAGCTTTGTCTTGAGTTAGATAAAATACCCTAGATCTAGTCACATAGATTTTTGAAAGACTTAATCTATTGAAACACGAACCTTTAGCTAGACATTTGATATTTGTAACCTTAATTTTCATTTGTGATCTATCGTATTAGTTAATTTAATAATTTAGTTCAATTTTTCACTTTAAATTGATTTTTCTAGATAATCATACAATGAGTGACCTGGTAGTTATAGAAGATCTTCTTGGGAATGATATTTGGACTAAAAGATGTCCACTATATTACTTATTAACAAGGTATATTTATTTTTATGTTAGTCTTAGATTAAAACTAGATTGAATTAGCTTAGGAAGACTATAATAAGATTTTAGCATTGTTGTCAGAAATATTTCTTAGTAATATTAGGAATAAATCGATGTAGATTAGTTTAGAGTTATTTTATTTTATTATTTATTATTTTCTAAATTATACTTTAGTTTCATTATTTGATTTCACGTTTTAACGTTGTTATCTTGTTTAATTTCTTTAGTTATTTTTCTTTCTTATTTGTTATTATATTGCATGCATACTTGTAGCTTTAAGAGCTAGTTTTCGATCCCAAACTAGAAAAGACAATTAAGAAAAGAAACCTAAGTAGGTGTATATAGTAAGATAAAAGTAGAGTCCATTTTTGAGGAGTATATTAAGTTGGAAATTGAATTACCATATATGGAATATCCAGAAAACACAATAGTTCATAACCCAAAGGATGTTGGGAGCCAACTATGATGGATTTAGCTATAGGAAACAAAAATAGATCTTTGACTAACATTATTATACTAGGGGTTAGTGCAAATAACTATGAGATCTCCCATGAGATTGTTTCTGTGGTTAAGTCCTCAAAGTTTGGTGGTTTAATATTAGAGGACCCTAACACCCATTTAGAGACTTTTTTAAAGATATTTTTGATTTGTTCAATTATCATGGAGTTTTAGAAGATGCGGCTAAGTTGAGGTTATTTCCCTTCTCTCTTAGGGATAGGGCTTAGGGCTATCCAATATTTATCCTAGCTTTATTAAAACTTGGGATAAGTTAATGAAATTGTTCCTATCTAATTTTTTTCTCTCATATTAAGATAGCTAAAATGAAAAAAGAGATCATTGTTTTTTTTTCTTAGTATAGGAATGGGAGCTTATATAAAGCTCAAGAGATATTTGAAGAGATGTTAGTTAAGTACCCAATTCACAAGTTTAGAATGTAGCAACAAGTAGAAATATTCTATAACAGAGTGACCCGTTCTACATATAGTACCATAAATGTAGCTACTAGTGGTAATTTAATGTTTGAGACTGAATCAATTGTACAACCTCATTAAGAAAATGATAACTAATAGCTTCCAATACCATTCGAAGAGACACCCTATGAGACCTTATATAGCTCATGTAATAAATGATACAATATCTTTAGTAGCTCAATTGAAGATCTTAAATAAAAACATGGATAGTTTAGTAAATGGTATTGGTGTAGGTTTAAGCATAAGTTAGCTAGTATGCAATAATTATGGAGGTAACTCTCGTACATCTATGGAGTGTCAATTTAAAATTCCCTTTGCCTAAGAGTCAAAACAGATGCAATATGTAGGGAATTACAATAGGTAAAAGTGGAATCCATTTTCCAACACTCACAATCTAAGATAGAGGAACTTGATAGTACTTAAATTGTACACATTTTTAGTTTGATTGTTACTTTTTAAAGCTTAGATCTGAGGTCATTCCACGTGATTTTTATGTTTAAATGTGTTAATTATTAAATTATGATATTTCTCACATGAAATTTTGTAAAAATGATTATTCTTATAGGATTTGGATTTGATTATGGTCATAAGGAAGATTGATAATCCCTTGGATCGAAGGATGCAAGGAAGGAGTTGAAATAGTGGAAATCACAACCTAGGTTATGATCATGATCTAGGCTTGAATTTTCCTTGAGAATTATCAAATTTCTAGTAAAAATCAATGTTTTCACTCTCACGGTCTCTCACTATACATACATTTAAAAATTCTGATTATGGGTTACAAGGGGCTTTGGGCCCCTGGAGAGAGAGTAGCCATCACCTAGGGGAGAAAACACAATACCAAACCATATTTACTTAAGATTGAAGCAATCTAATAGGCCTAAATCAAGATTAAAGTTTAAATTCAAGTTCATTAAGAGATTTCTAACAATAGTCAAGTGAAGATTCAAGAATAGGATTTCATAAGAATGAGTTTCCTAGCTCCTTATTCTTCTTCTTCTTCTTTTTTTATATATTTTTATCATTGTTAGGTTTATAATTATAGACTTGAACTAATTTCTTTCGAGATTTAAATGGGATGAACCTTGGGGCCAATTTTTAGTTGTTTATTTTTTGATTTAATGTGAAATTTGAATTATCACAGGTTTATAGATAATATCCATATTATTTGGATTAGGGTTTTTTTTAGCAATTTTAATTCAATTTCATATTTCATATATTTAGATTTAGAATTCATTTATATAAATAGTTCATTGCATGAATAAAAAGGCTCACATGAATTTCTAGAGATAATTTTTTTCGAAATATAAAAGAATTAAATTAATAAAGGTCAATGCCTAGTAAAAGTACAATGAGTGTCCATAGAGTACACCATCAACATCAATGGCTAATGTTAGAGGTTAAATTTGTAATATTTTTTGATGTTATTTGATGTTAATTTAACCCTATTTTAGTGCTTAAATGTTCTATTTATG
>JAOXYD010118108.1:0-11277 GCA_028565735.1 Pinacopodium congolense | reverse complement strand
TAATCTCATTTTGGTTTTCAAAGTAAAATCAGTTTAAAGAACACCCATTTTTAATCACTCAACCAACCAACAACAGTAATCAAGTAACTTTGGAAGAAATCATGAAAAAAATTACTCAGCCAAAACTAGCCAAAAGTGATTTGGTATAAAGTAGTATGGTCTAAGTAACATTTTCCAAGTACCTCCTTCATGACATGGTTAGATATTTTAAGATGCTAAGAACTTTAGATAGAGTAAAATAGCTCCTAGGAGCTAATTAATCCTACAGACTATGTGAGAGAGCGCCAAAATCCATTTGCCATCTTTTCTTCTAATATCCTATACTTAATTCCTCTAAGGATAAATTCAGGGATTTTGTAATCTATCATGTAACCAAAGCCTATAGGATGACATCATTTCATAGGCTTGTAATTCAAACAATCTAATATTTATAGATTATGTAGGTGTTAAGGCAATCTGGCATGTTACACTTATTATACATAGATATTAAGGAATGAAAAATCCAGAGATTAACTACTCAAGCTATAGATTTTTTATGCAATTACTCTTTGGCTTCAACAATAAAAGTAATTTTTGCTAAACTGCCACTGGAATCTCTATCCCTTAGTTTAAAAATGAACTATAGATTATAAAGATCAATTTAAATGTTCCATATATACTATCACATTATAAAATAGACTTTCCATGAAATTAGTAGCTACAAAAGGATCTCCTTATATGACCTCAACAAAGTATGGATCTTTGAAATATAACTCATTTAAAGCATTTGGAGGTAGTAGTTTGGGATGTAACATAACTACATACATATGGTAGTAGTACTAATTGATCATGTTATATGCTAGTAGCACTAGTTGATCATTGTCCCTTGTAAACCTATCTTAGTAAGCTCTAAACTTTATATTGATGGATTAACCTGTAATACCTTGAATAAACTTTCTAATTAATTCAATTAATTACCTTTTTTTCTTTTAGAAAATGCTATATCAACTTTTATTTTGGTAAAATCATTGTTTAAAAGAAAAGCAATAATCTTTCATATCATGCCTAGGTGCTTATTTCAAACCATATATTTCTTTAGAAAGTTTATACATATGATTAGGTGCATCATGGTTTTCAAAGTTAGGAGATTGTTCAACATGCACTCTTTTTTTAATGAACCTATTCAAGAATTCACTTTTAATAATCATTTGAAATATTTTGAATCCTATGAAAGATTCAAATGCTAGAAATACCCTAATATATTTTAATTTAGTTATAGATGTACATGTTTCTTCATAGTTTATTCCTTAACCTTAATTGTATCCTTTAGTTGCTAACTTATCTTTATTTATTATATTGTTACCCAATTCATCTAGTTTATTCTTAAACACTTATTTTGTACCTATAATTTGTTGTTCCCTAGGTTTAGGTACTAATTTCCAAACTTTATTTCTCCCAAATTGATTAAACTTTTCATTCATAGAAGATATTCAACTTTCATCACTAAATTCTTCTTCTAAGCGTTTAAGTTTAATTTTAAAAATACAATCAATATATGATGTGACCTCGAGAAAGGATCTAGTAACCACACCTTTATGTACATCATTTATAGTTTGATTTAAGAGATGATCCTTTCTGTACCTTTAATCTCTTGGAATTTTATTATCCTTCTTTTGACCCTCACTTCGTTCCACAATGTGATCACTTGGTTCAAATGGGTTGTCTTAGTGAACATCCTTGTCTTCTTCTAGACTTAATTTATCTAAATCCTTTGATAATTCTATATCAATGTCTCCAAATCATTTCTTTCGTCAACGAGTTTAGATTCACAAAAAACGATATACATATAATATTTAATCACTAGGATTCTCTTGTTGTACTATATATATACATTATGCTCAATGAATAGCCAACAAAAGTTATTCATTATTTTTTATTCTAATTTTCCTAGGTTGTCCTTAGTGTTCAAAATGTAGTATTTACATCCAAAAACCTTGAAATAGTTAATCATTGGCTTTTTCTCTTACCAAAGTTTGTAAGGTGTTTTATTGATAGTTGTCATTATGTAGACACTTTTAGATATATATCATACATGAGCAATGGCTTCCATAAAAAATATTTGAGTAAATCATACATATTAATCATATTCTTATCCATTCCATATAGTATCCTATTTTTTCTCAACAATGTCAATTTCTTAACGATTTGAAGACTAGAAAACTTATGAAGATAAAATTTTCATCACAAAAAGTTCAAAACATTTCTTTTTCAAATTCTTTATAATGGTTAATCCTGATACATGCAATTGTGAATTCTTTTTCATTTTAAAATATTGTTGTAAATATCACATGACCTAAAGCATTCATCTTTACCAGCTAGAAAAGAACTAATGTAAACCTACTAAATTCAGCTACTATGACATATGTATAAAATTTAACACTTAAGTTAAACCTTAATAAGACCAACTAAATCCATGAAAATAATTCCAAACATATAATAGAAGTTACTAACTTCTTACTCTTGAATAAAATCCTAACTTGCTTCCCATTTATGAAGTTTCACAAATTTTATACTTCTCAAATTTGATATTTGCAGGTCCATTCACTAGTTACTTTGTGTTGAGATTAGAAATGAGTTGCATGCTTACATGTATAAGCTTTCTGTGCCATGCCCATGTATCTTCACACATAGATACTAAACACTTCATATCATGCTTAGAAAAGTCATTAAGATCAATAGTATAAATATTTCCTTTTTTATTAAAAATGAAAACTAATATTAACTAAACTAGAAATTTTACATGATTTTCTTTTAAAACATACTTTATAATTTTTTCACGAATTTTTCTCACAATCAATAAATTATGCCTCAGTCTGTCAACTCAAAGAACATTATCAATAATGATGTGATCTTCCTTTCTAACTTTTCCAATGCCTATTTTCTTACTCTTTGCATTGTCTCTAAATGTGACATATCCTCTATTTTTTATTTTAAAGGATGTTCATTAAGATGTATCTCTAGTTATATGCCTTGAGCATCAACTATCAACATATAACTTATTTCTGTTGCTTAAGACCTAAAAAAATCATTTTGTTTTAGGTACCCTATACAAATTTGGTTATATTCCTTTTAATCTAACCTCTTGACAATTTGTTCCACCTTCTATGTTTATCATAAAAAAATTGTTCATTTTATCAAAAATTAGCATAAAAATAGTAAATCATATGTGAGTGATAATGAGCCCTATAGTTTTACACATAAACATTCCTAGATCTCTTATTATTTTATGTTGTCATGGTATAATAATGGGACCTAGGATGTAAGTAAGATATACTCCTAGTATTATGTATATGCACATAAGGCTTATAGAAATGAGTTATGTCACAATGACTTAAATAAGACCTAAATGATTCATATTAGGGTTGGGTGTTTCTATGGATGATATGCCTATTCTTACTTGAATGCATTTTTCTCTTAGGATTTTATCTTATACCTTACATGAATGGGTTATGTTTTCTTTTAGGTTGAAATCTAGAAGATGAAGCAATATGTTCCTATAAGGGCCTAAGGACATCCTTCAGATGCAAATTTTTTCCATTTTACAAAAGTTGTTTTGGCATTTTTAGATGCCCTTTAGGCTCCTAACATGCATTCCAATTTCTCATTATTTTATGTTAATTCTATTAGAGAATCCTTGAGGGTTTTGATCTCTTTCTTTAACACCCCATTTTTATTCAACAAATTATCTACATTATCATTATAGGCAACATCTATACTCCTAACATCTATCATGCCATGTATTTCATTTTTTAGCTATTCATTTTATAATACGAATCCTTCTAAGAGTTCTAAAATTTCCTTCTATTTGTAAGATAATTTCTTATTTTTCAAGGTCATAGCTTCTTGGAATTTAATTAATTCATCATATGTAAGCTCATTATCAAAATCAACATCATCATAATAAGAATTAGGGAAAAGGGGTAACCCATCCTCCTTCCATGTACATGTAAGCTACCTCCTCTTCTGAATGCTCACATTTAGAATCACTTGAACCATCCTAAGTTGGTGTCTTGAGTTCTTTCTTCATTTTTCTTTCCTTTTTTCTCCTTCTTACCATTACTCTTATACCTTTCATTATCCTTGAGGAAAGGATATTGGGACTTCATATTTCTTAATTTCTTTCATTACAATAAATAATGTTAGATAGATTTTGTTTAAATTTATATTTACCTTATTTATGGTCTTTCTTTCTTAAATGAATTTTCCTCCCCAAAAAGCTCTTAAACTTTTTAGTGAGGAGAGCTACATCTTATTTTTCACTCTCATAAGTTAACATCTCCTCATCACTTAAATCTTCTCATAAAGCTTTAAATTCTAGGTCCTTCTTTGGGTGCCTAAACTCCTCCTCTTGTATCTCCATGATCCTTTTCTCATAGGTGAGAAAAGATACAATCAATTCTTCCAATAGTAGGACAATTAAGTACTTTATCTCTTTTACAACCATCACCATGGCTTCTTATGTCTTTAGCACTTATCTAAGAATTTCCCTCATCAATTCAACATTAATATAGGTCTTTATTGATCCTTTAAGGGCATTTATGATATAAATATACCTAGCGTACATGCATAAAATGTTTTTATCTTGTTTCTTATGAAAAATTTTATATTGGTGTGTGGACATGGTTTTTTACTTTATTTTACTTGGTTTGTGCCTACATGTATGACAAATATCATAAGCTAATTCCCATATAGACACCTTATTAAATTCATTAATACCTAATACACAAATAAAAATGTGTAAAGTCAAACTATTCAAGGATACTAACCTTTTACCATTAATATCCCATTCTACCTTTAATTTATGGACCTTTTAATCTCTTACATTCTTAGAGGGAATGTAAGGCCCATTCTAAACTATCTCCCATAAATATATATTCTCATCCATAAAGAAAATATCCATTCTCATCTTCCAATGTAAATAATCATTACCATAAAAAAATGCAGATCTATTCACATTTTCCCCTCTTGACTAGATGAAGAAGTTAATGCATTTAAATATTCCATTTATTAATAATTCAATTTTAGAAATTTATATAAAATGTAAGAGACCCACTTTGATACTAATTGTTGGTCTTAAACAACACCTAAGAGGGTTTGAATTAGGTGTTATAAAAAATTTCTAAACTTAATCCAATTTTTTTAATAGTAAAATGTTCTTAATTATAATTTAGCTAAGAAGATGAAGAAGATGATTCTATTATCGAATAAACATAACAATATATCAAGTGCACAAACAAATATAATAATAAGAAAGGGTAGAGAAGAAGTATAAACTAATTCTTATAATTGTTTAATAATAACCTTTTATCTATATCCACTTTTTAATGCACATTTAGATGTTTCACTAAAATCTTCTTCGAAAATTAGGTGAAGAGAAGCATCTTCTCCAAACCCATTCTTTTTTATAAAGGTGAAGAGTGACCTTTTACAATTTTCTTTAAGGTTCAGAATAACCATTTCTAAAGAGTGCACTTTTACAATTCAATCCCCAACAAATTGAATGTCTCTTTACAAATGACACACACCATTAAGGTTGATGAAGGTTTTTTTTTTTACTTTTGAGAATTTAAAAGATAAAAAGAGTTTGTTTTTAGCATTTTTGTTATTTTTTAGTGTTGAATTCAAGTTTTTGAGCTTTTGAAAAAGTGATTGAGCTTTATTCATTTCATTTTAAATGAAATTGACTTTTGTTTCGTTCAAAAGCTATGATGAAGTTTTCAAAGCAGATATTTTCGTCTTGATTAAGTTTTAAGCACATTTGAGCCCCAATTATTATGATTTCAAGTAAGGTTGATAAGGTTATTTATTTATGACCCTATCAACCTTAAACGATGTTACAATCCCATTCTAAACATTGATCTAGGTTAAAAACTTTTTAGACACAAAAACAAGTTGTTATAATGAAAACTATCTAATAATTAGTTAATCAGTGCTTATCAAAAACTTGGTATTGGTTTGACTAGTAGCCAACATTGGTTAACCAATTGTCCTATAGATGAGTTTTTTAGATTTTGTACAAAACTTTTCAAATTATTCCAAACATCTAAA
This sequence comes from Pinacopodium congolense, assembly GCA_028565735.1. NCBI lineage: Eukaryota > Viridiplantae > Streptophyta > Magnoliopsida > Malpighiales > Erythroxylaceae > Pinacopodium > Pinacopodium congolense. Next base: position 5,190 of record JAOXYD010118108.1, on the reverse strand, counting down.
ACTAATTCCTTTTGATTGAATGCTGATTCATACAAGCTTGAAAAGTTCTTGAAAGTAGTTTTAAAGATGAAGACCCTTCAATCACAATCAAAACATATCTATAAAATTTTATACATTTTATCAGAACATATGCAATACAATTAATTGAAGAACCTTTGAGACTTCTGTCAAGACTTAAAATCATGTCAAAAACTACCAAAACAACTAATTTAAAGATATAATTCCCTTGATCTTTTGTTATCCTTGATTTCCCCTTTTTCACTCCAATTTGTAATTAAATGCAACTTTTGTATTAAAGATTTTGTTAACACTACAGTTGACAAAACAAGTTAGGTTTCAATTTCCCCTTTATATGCATACCTTTTCACTCTAATTTATAATTAAATGCATCTTTTGTGCATTTATTTTTTAAAGGCATAAACATAAATAAAATTATTAATTGAAAAAAATGTTTTTGATAACTAAAACCTAAATTAAAATCACACTTGGTTCATCAACTATAATGTTAACAAAATCTTTATAAGAATTAAGGATATAAATGAAGCAAGTATACAAATAAAAAATAAACTCATATTCTCCATGTGAAATAGCTTATATTGATGAACTAATAGTCTCACTTACTCATTTTTACTTAAAAAGTGCCCTTATGAGTGATTCTAAATATTTATCATATTTCATGAGTTGTTTCACACGTATACACTATTGAATTCGTTTCAATCAAGAGCATAACACAAAATATATACCACTTTATCATATGACGTAATAAGTCTCTTATCACTATTGTTTTGCTCACTTTTATCCTTTGTTGCCTTAGTCTCCACTTTATATACACCTATCTTTTTCATTGTGATATAAGTACAGTTACCTAAAATTTCCTAAAAATTAATTTGATGGAGATTAGGTCATGCGTGCACCTCTTTCACCCATTTTCAAGAGTTATTGAGAGATATAGGAGGCCTAATGATGAGAAATAGAAGCAAGTGAATAAAGGAAAAGATCTTAGAGGATCAATAATAGAGCTACAAAAGAAGGAATCTAATCTTCAAGCTCTAAATATTTTTCTAATGATGATCATTTGTTTATATGTTTTAGGAGATATGTGAGGCTTTAAACATGAGAACTAGAAGTCAACTTTGAGGAGTTAAGTGCAAAGGAGGTCATGTTACATTAAATTCAGATGGTAAATGGCCCTCTTTCCCTTTGGTAGCGTCATCCTAGCCTTGAAAGGACAAAAGATAAATCCCATAATTAAACAATGTTGTTTAGCTTCATAGAAATCATTGTTATACTCTTGAAGCGAGAAAAAAAATACAATAATCCTATTAATAGGGTCATTTAACCCCCTATTTTAAGTATCATTTTGCTACAAGATAATTTAGAACTTTAAGTTTATTTGATTGAAAGTTACAGTAATGCCCTTAGATTAATGTTTAGGGCTTTATAGTTTATATTATATTGGTAGCCATCATTTTGAAGAGAATAACATTATTGAATTCAAAATTAAGACTTATTCTTCTTTGGTGAGAATTTCTTCTTTATTCTCGATCAAGAACACCAATATAGTCTTATAAAGGTAACTTGTGGTACTCGATATTTATATAACTTTAGTTCTAATCAACATATTTGGTTAGAGTCAAGTTCCTATGTTTGATTTAAAGACGATTCTAGGTTACCTGTTAAAGTAAGGGTGGTTCAACCAAGTTTGGATGATGAAAAAATGTCACTATTAATGTGTGGAACAGATAAGTTTAAAGATGAAGTGTGTGTTTGAAGAAAGAAAGTGCTAATGAAGACGTATTTTCACTATGGAAAAAAGAGCTTAAGGCAATAATAGACTTGTAACAATTTGAAGAAGTGTTGCTAAAAATTAGTATGATACAACATTTTTAAAAATATTATCTTTAATAATATTAAAAAGAATCAATAATAATTTGTTGCCATATGATGAAAAAGGCAATAAAATCAAAAATTATTTCAATGAAATCCTATATATGCAACAACTGATACTATTGCCACTTAAATCAACATACAATAATCAAAGGGTTTTTTTTTCATATGCTTTAATTACCTTCTATATTTTGAAAATTATATGGGATTATCATTTTCTTTTAAATAATCTTACAATTTCTTTTATTTTTATAAATTATTTGCATGGAATTTTAAATAAGAAAAACTAAGTATTTTTAATATTTTTAATATTAATTTTGAAAATATTTTCAATAATAAGAATTGGGTATATTAAATATTTAGCAAGTTATTAAATAAGAATGATTAAACTCTTCACATAATCATTCAAATGGTATAAAATCAAATAACTTTTAAGTTCAATAAATAACATGAGAAAAAAAGAATGTGGGATGAGAATTAACCCTATAACCATAAATGAGATACAGCTACACCTAATTGTGTAATTGGTTTAGTTAAAGTTTTAAATTTGATATAATATAGGATAAAATAAATTATAAAAAAATTAGTGTGTTGAAAGTTGAACCCATGAACTCAAATAAAAGACTCTTTACAAACCATTACACCCAACTGTCTTTATGGTTAAAATTATGTGACCAATATCTCATAACACATTTAAAAATAGAAAACTCAACACACGACCTATTTTTCCTTCCCTCTCTCATTCTACAACATCTTATTTCTCCCAAAAAACCTTCTTTTTTCTTTAATCATAAAATCTCCTTCTTCTCTTCTCCATTAGCATCCATTGCCCCCAATCTCGTCAATCATCCATTGTCACCTATCATCATTATCCTTTCTCATGCCTTAGATATTGATATGACGTGCTTCTTGACATGCTGATATATCGTATAGAAGAGATCAATCTTATTAAGAACTTTAGAATTCTCATGATAATTTCTTTTCATTTTTGGTACCTTTCAACTCCATATGTTGGGTTCTTAATGTTTCTTACTATAAAACCAATCTTATACAATAGATAGAGTTGAATTCACTACTAGATAAGTATACATTTCTTTCCATTATGTATTGTTGAAGCTTTAAAAGTATAAACTTATTGATCCAAATGTCTCTTCTGATGACCTAAAATATATATATGACTCATCAAGATTTCAACAGTGAAACTGGTGTCCTTAAAGTTAAACTCCTACTTGCTGGGTGGAAAGTCACACTGTTCTGTAAAAGAGATTTAATTTTCGCTTCTTTTAGAGAAATTGTGGACACATTTTCTTTGTCAATATGGAGGGACGTTAGAGAGTGTTGATTCTTACTATCAAGTCCAGCCTAACTACATAGATATTCTTAATACTAGATTCAAGGTCAAGGTTTATGTTTAAAGGTGAAAATTTTCATTTATTTATTGTATCATGGATTTATTTATCAGTGAAATTTTATGTTCATTGGTTAAATCATGCTTCATGTCATTAATCTAGATCCATGTAAATTATTTGTTGTATCATGGATTTATTAAACTTTTATATGCATTATTATCTTTAATGACTTCTTAATCTATCATTTGTTTTTAATAATGAACATATGATTATAAAGTATTATCCTATTTAAAAAGTCATCTTTCTATCTCTTTCTCTCTCCCCCCCCCCTTATATGGGTTATTTTAGATTTAAATAGGAATACATAAGTAGCTAGGGTGAATAAAAGCTCCTATTAGTATTATTTTCACATTTTTTCACCATACTTAAAGAAATAGAACCAAGAAGTTCTTGGATTCATCTCTTAGTTTAATTATATAGCATACATATATGTAGTTACAACCTATTGATCCAGGAAATATTTTGTATAAGTGAAGCTTTTGTATTATTAAGGTTTTAAATATATATGACTGACTTGATCATAATGTATTTTTTGCTTGACGTCTTATTTTTTTGAAACTCAACTTATAGTTTCCTCTTTAGGCTAATGGTGCTCATTTTAATATTCTATCCACAATTTTAAACTAAAGTTATATATCATGTGTAGATTAAATTTCATGTAATATTTATTTGGTTTTTCTGGTTCTCAGAGTTAGATTCCAAGTGTTTTCTAAGCTATCTAGTTTTAAAAAATTAAATATTCCAATGTACATCTTAAAGCTATTTAGGGTATGCTTGTCAACTTTTTGTCTAACTTTCTCTTCTCTTTGATCTTAAAATCAAACATAACATGCACTAGAGTGGATTGTTCTTGTGCAATTAAGTGATGCACTGTAATGCTCATAGTGTTAGATGGGAAGTTTGATATTTATATATAGAAGTTAGGTTCAACATCAATAATCAAAATGATATATAATATGAACTTGCATGCTCAAAACAACTACTCTTAATTTTCAAAGTCATCTGGCATAATTTTTCTACTAATCTTATTCTAATCCTAAAAAAATGAAGGTGACATTATGTTCATAGATGTTTGATCTGTTCTTATTGATTTCCATGCACAGTTCAAAGCCCAAGAGCAAATATAGTTATTATGAAATATTGTCATTTTCTATTTATAAAAGTAATAGTAATACACAACCTATTCTCTAAATTATGAGTCTTAGATTATAACTTGGAGTTTATGAAGATTAAAGAAAAAAAAACTTAAGATAGAGATTAAGATATATTTTCAATAGGTCAATTGTTGTAAGTTTTAATGTAACCTTATCTTAATATTCCTATAGTATTGAAAGTGCTGACATCAGGCATCTTGCATTCATGGTTAGTTTTATAGGACAGAAATTCAAGATGAATTGTGTTTTCATGGTTTTTAAAAGATCTTCTTGATACACTAACATCATTTAAGGAATTAGTGTGATGTGTGTATTAAAGTTCGTGAGAAATAAACCACTGGAAAATGTTAAGATGATTCTTGAGGTTAGACAGAGTGAATGTCTTAGAGACTTTTGTAAAAATGAGGTTAAGTGATGTTAATATGTTAAGAGTGACTGAATATACTAAAGGCTATGTGAAAAGTGTTTAATATGTCTTAGGATGTGTTATAGAGTGTTTTGTAGTGATTTAAAATTATTTGGGAGTTATTTTAATGTGTTAAGGTGTGAAAAACCAAGATAGACACTAAATTGGCCTTAGTTGACCAATGTATGTGACTGGTCGACTAGTGTGCTATTTTAGCACAGATTGATTCTGTAACACCCCAAAACATACCCTAATAAGAATTAGCATAGTTAAATGTGGATTAAATGGTTAAATTGTGATTAATTGGAGAAAATAGTGAACAATTGTGAAATTG
>JAOXYD010118097.1:0-11277 GCA_028565735.1 Pinacopodium congolense | reverse complement strand
TATTTTTGTGGTCATTATAGACATATTGTAAAATTTTACTATCACAAACAAAGATAGTGGCATAAATCATCAAGAGGGCCGCAAATATGGAAGATTTTGGTCAAAAATGACTGCTACACGTGTATTAATAAGGCCCCACCATCTTATAATGGCACTTTGTTTATCTTACAATGGCACCATGTTCATCTTACAACGGCACCCTAGTAGGGGGCTGTTATAAGTTGACTTTTAGGTTGACTTTTTGCATAACTTTCATATTTTGACTCCAATCTTCATGTTTAAGTTCCCTAATGCAAAGTAAATATAATAACACATAAATAGAACATTTAAGCACTAAAATAGGGTTAAATTAATATCAAATAACATCCAAAAATACTACAAATTTAACCCCTAACAACATCTTAGAAATGCATCTTTGGACTTGGTTGGATATTCTGATGTCGATTATACGGGTAGTTTGTTAAATAGGAAAAGTACATTTGGTGCATGCTACTTTTTAGAAAATGCATTAGTTTCAAGGTTTTGTAGAAAACAAAGCTCTACTGCATTGTCTACAATGGAAGCTAAATATCTAGCCACCGATAGTTGTTGCAATCAAATATTGTGACTTAGATAACAACTTAGAGATTATGGTTTGCATCTTGATAAAATTCCTATTCGGTGTGATAATACAAGTACGATTTTTTTGATTAAAAATTCCATACAATATTCTAGGACTAAGTATATAGAAATTTGATATCATTTTATTCGCGATCATATGAAAAATGGAGATATTAAACTTGAGTTTGTTGATACACTACATTAATTAGCGGATATTTTTACTAAACCTCTATGCGAAGATCATTTTTTCATAATTAAATGAGAAATTTGTATGATTGATGGACATTCCCGACGACCTTTTATGTTGATTCCAAAAAAGGGGAGAGGTATGTGATATTAAATATTTTTGTTTATTGTCTGCATGAATTTATGGGGAGTTTGAGTTATTACATATTTTTATGAAGTCTTGCAACTCTTTTATAATTTAAGAGGAGTTTGTATTTATTTAATATCACATGGTTTTGTCATCACCAAAGAGAGGGAGATTGTTGAACTAAAGAAGGTTCCACCTTATTTTGATGATGACAAAATAACTTTGCTACTGATATTCTTGTTTAAGTGTGACTTTATCACGGGGCCATTACTCTCTCCCTAAAAGACATGCCTATTAGGTTGTGTAACACTCACACTTATAAGCCCCAAGACCCTCCTTGTCTATCTGATGCACCCTGTCTACTCTTCATTAGAGCGCTTGGTATGAAATTTGTCCCTATATAACCTCATGATGCCCTCATTACGATGGCCCACCCTACTTACTATACTATTCTTACCAACGATTGTCGCTCCACCAACGACATGTGGTGCTCGACGCGAGGTCGGATGAGAGCAAGAGTTGGATGTGATATCACTTTGTCACGAGGCCATTACCCTCTCCCCAAAAGACATGCCTATCTGCGTGTGTAGTGCTCATGCTTATAAGCCCCAAGACCCTCTCTTGTCTATCCAATATGGGATTAATGCACCCTACCTACTCTTCTTTGGAGCGCTTTACGTGAAAAGCATGTTTTGTATGCTTTGATGATTATGTGTGGTTAAATCCATTTTCTAGATTAGGATTGGTGTTTTAATGTTTTAAAAGAGCTTGAATGGATGTAATAAATTCTGATTTTGTTTATTGAAGGTCTTAAAGTTTTTATTTTGGATTAATCACCTAAGATTAGAGTGAAAGATAATTTAAAACTTGAGAAATCAACTTAGGTCGTTGGAAAAATCAATAAACAACACAAATCAATCAATGAATGAACAAACTTTGATTATTTATGAGAGTTAGAAATCTGAGACTGGAAATCCAGAAATCAACTTCTTAAAATTAAAGTCCATTGACTATATTTAAAGCATAATCAAACTTTAAACTAAGTTTAATGAAGAAAATGCATAAGTCTTAATCATAGCTTTGTCTTGAATTCATAAAGGAACTCTAATCCAAGCTTTAAAATTGTTTAAAGCTGAATTAATTCATATTCACCTAATCCTTAGCTGAATTCCACATTTTAATAATTTACAGTAATTTATAAATCATTTTATAATTCAAAATTGCAAGGTTTGAAGCGTAGTAAGATAGTTTAGTATTTTTCTTCTTTTTAATCAATTAATTTGAAATTCTCTAGATAATAGTATTCTGATTGATCTAGTACTTACATCATATAAACTTCCTGTAGAATCAATACTCAAAGTCTTAAATATACTTCACTTTATTACTTGAATTCAACTGGTACGCTTGTCAAAAAGTTGGTCTCGAATTAATTGTTAAATTGTGCTTTGAAAGATAGATTAATCTGAGCTAATTTTGTATGTGGCCAACCGCAATCAATAATGGTAAAACAATTTAGTGTTTGGAAGGTTAAACATTTCATGCATAACACTGTAGTCCAATTTATAGGATTTACCATTCATTCTAAACCAAAACAAATCCATATTTGCTTCATCATACTGAAGGATGGAAAAAATTTTGAAAAGCAACCTAGAGTATGTAGCATAATCAAAATGGATGCTACATAAGGTATCAGGTATCAATGTTTTAATTAATGGATGCTACCTAGATCTAACAATTCTTAGTTAAGAAACCTAAAATGCATGAGGTATTAATGTTTTAATTAATGAAGTCGCTCACCTTCTATTGGGTGGAAAATAGGGAATAGAGTGTTAAAGCGGATAGGTATATCAAGTAAGCCTGTGCCAACTACAACTTCCTCAAGGCGTTGCGTGATGTGGAAGGTTCCTTCTTTAGTGGCAAATTCCTTGAAAAAATAGGAAGTTAGAGAAGGTTAGGTAAAAGAGGAGGAAACTTAAGAATTACAGGAGAAAGAGTGAAAATTGAACCAAAAGAAGAAGAAATTATTGAAATCTTAGAAGAACTTGCAAAAATTTAGGCCGAGAAATAGTGCATTAGGAGGGGGAATTGAGAGAAGAGAGAGGTTTTTAGAGAGGGAAAGGCTAAAAAAAATGAAAGGAGACTGAGAAATTGGGGAGGGGGTCGAACACCCCCTTTACTGACACTCAAATGCCACGCTCATGGCGTTACGTGGCATCTTACTTAAGATGCAATGATCGTGGATTTTAATTTTAAAAATTTTTAATTACTATTTATTTTTATTTTAGTTATTATTATTATTATTAAATTAATTATGAGATCATAGTTGTGACCCTCCCTTTTTTGGCTAAGACGTGAATATGGCTTAAAGCCATTTTTTTCTCTAGAAATTTTGGGGCTAAAAAGCCTCTGTTTTTTGGTTTAACTCTTCTTCACATTATTTTCCATCTTAAACCATAAATAAACATTAAATTCTTAGTCGTTCATTAAATCATCCAAAATTCTTTAAAAAACAATTGAGTACTAAATAAAACCAACTTAATTCAAATAAACATGCTAAATTAAGGTCATTAGCTTGACCATCAATAAATTAATCATGGATGAGTGAGGGAAAGGAAAGAGATAACTTCCCTTTCTTATGGAATTATGACTCCAAAGTAGTGCTTACACCTATGGCCATTGACTTTGAAAGATTCTTTCTTATCGTTCTCTAATTCCAAGGCTCTATGGTTGAATACTTGAACAACTTCAAAAGGGCCACTCCACCTTGATTTCAACTTGCCTGGAAATAATCAAAGTCTTGAATTGAAGAGTAATACTAAATCCCCAAATTGAAATTCATTCTTCTTAATATGTGTGTCACGTCATTTCTTTACCATTTCCTTATACAACTTAGAATTCTCATATGCATCATACTTTAGTTTGTCTAATTCATCAAGTTGTAATAACTTTTTCTCATTGACCAACTTCCAATAAAAATTTAAATTCCTAATGGCCCAAAACGCCCTATGTTCTAATTTTAAAGGCAAATGGCAAGCTTTACTGCAAATAGGTTGATAAGGAGTTGTACTTACAGGAGTCTTAAAAGCGTTCCGATATGCCCATAATGTATCATCCAACTTTAGTGGCTAATCTTTCCTTGAATTGCTTACCACTTTCTCTAAGATCTCTGTTAACTCTCGATTAACCACTTTAACTTGGCCACTTTTTTTAGGTTGATAGGGTGTGGCAACCCTATGGTGAACTTTATACCTTTTTAAGAGTGAGTCAAAAGGCCTATTGCATAGATGAGCTCCCACATCACTTACAATTTCTCTAGGTACTCCAAATCGATTAAAGATCTTTTTAATAAATCATTGGACTACCTTACCATCATTATTGGAAGTAGCCACTACTTCAACCCACTTAGACACATAGTCAACACCCACTAAGATATAGGAGTTATCTAACAATAATAAGAAATGCCCCATGAAATCCACACTGTAAATGGTAAGCATTTCAACCTCTATCATGTTAGAAAGTGGCATTTCATCCCATTTAGAAATGTTCTTCACTCTTTGACATCTATTACAATGTAAAACAAACATTCTTTCATCTTTGAACAAACTCAACCAATAGAATCCAAATTCTAATTCCTGAGCCATTATCTTATTTGCTCTGAAATGCCCTGCATAAGATGAGCTATGACATTGGGTTAGCACCTCTAAATTTTCCTCTTTAGGGACAAACCTGCAAATTAAACCATCAACACAGATCTTATATAACATAGGTTCATCTCAAATATAATGAGTACATTAAAATTAAAATCGTTTCCTTTGTTAATACAATAAGTTAGAGGGAAGAATACCACTTAAAAGATAATTAATAATATCCACAAACCATGGAAGAAATAGATTGTTTACCATTATTAAAGTTTCATTGGGAAAAGTCTCCTTGATTGCCATTTCTTCTTAGTGATTTCCTCCTTCAAGCATTGACAAGTGATCGACCATCAAGTTTTTTTATCATTTCTTGTCTTTAATCTTAATATCAAATTCTTAGAATAGGAGCACCTATCAGATCAATTGTGGTTTGGCCTCTTTTTTGGTAAAAAGGTATCGAAGTACTATATGATTTTTAAACACAATAATCTTTTATCCTAACAAATAATAATGAAATTTGTCATAAGCAAATACAACTGCAAGTAATTCTTCTCGGTAGTGATGTAATTTAGTTGAGCCATCGCTAAGATCTTGCTTGCATAGAAGATGGCATGTAGCTTCTTCTCCCTCCTTTGGCCAAGCGCACACCCAATAGCAGTATCGCTAGTATAACATATGATCTTAAAAGGCAATGACTAATTTGGTGAATTCAATATGGGTGCGGATGTGAGTATCTTCTTTAACCTATTAAAAACATACAAGTAAGTAGCATCAAATTAAAGGCATGTCTTTAATCAATAAGTTAGTCAATAGTTTAGCAATGAGTGAAAAATCCTTGATAAATCATCCATAAAGCCTGATATGTCCTAGGAATTCTTGAATTCCTTTGATGTTTGTAGAAGGTAGGAGCCTGTCAATAACTTTAGTTTTGGCTCGATCCACTTCAATCCTCTTATATGAGATTTTACGGCCTAAGACAATGCCTCTTAAACTATGAAGTGACACTTCTCACAAGTTAGATCTAAGTGTGAACCTTCACATCTTTGGAGAATCCTATCCAAATTAAATAAGCAATAGTTAAAAGAATCTCTAAAAATAAAAAAATTATCCATAAATACCTTCATAATGTTCATATTTGAGATAATGGCCATCATGCACCTTTGGAAGGTAGCATTGTAAAGACCAAAGGGCATCCTCTGATAAGTAAAAGTCCTATAGGGGCAAGTAAAGGTGATCTTCTCTTGATCTTCTGAGTAGATGAAAATTTGGCTATACCATAAATAACTGTCAAAGAAGTAATATAAGGCATGTCTCACTACTCTCCCAATTATTTTGTCCATGAAAGGCAAAAGGAAATGGTCTTTCTGGGTGGTAAAATTTAGGTTCCTATAATCTATACATACCCTTTATTCGGTGATGGTCCTAGTAGAAATCTTTTCTCTTTATTCATTCTTTATCACTGTCATGCCTCCCTTTTTCGACACACATTAGATCGAACTCAACTACTCACTATATAAAATAGGGTATATAATACCCACATCTAAGAGCTTCACATCTTCTTTCTTAACAACCTCTTGCATATTTAGATTTAACCTTCTTTGTCTTCCCCTTACCTTCTTACAACCTTCTTCAAGATTGATTTGATGTATCACTACACTATATCTAATCCCTCTAATATCATAAATTTGCCAACTCATAGCTCTCATTCTCTTTTTGATGGTATCTACCACTCTCTCTTCTTATTCCAAGTCAAGTGGATTGGATATGATGATAGGTAGGGTGTGATCTTTACCTAGGAAAATGTACCTAAGGTGAGAGGAACAAGGTTTCAATTCTAACATAGGTGACTTCACTATGGAGGGTGGGGTGGGAGTTATGGTTCTTTCTAAAGATTCTTTCTCAATCTCCTTATTTAACTCCTCTTGGCTCACATAATATCTCTCCTTGCATTTCCAAAATTTTCTTAACTTGCTCTGCTACTTCCTTCACACAGTCATCGACTATATCAATTTTTGTGCAAGTCTTACCTTCTACTAATTTTTCAGGGACTTACTCATTTTAAACTCCAATTTTTTGTCCCAATTCTCAATATCAGCTTCCCCTTATGTACATTTATTAAACCCTTATCAGTATTTTTAAAAGACCTCCCTAATATTAAGGAGCAAGCCCTATCCTCTTCGAAATTCAATACATCGAAGTTAACCAGAATAATGAATTTGGTTACCTTTAGGAAGACATCCTCGACCACTCCATATGGCCTTTTGATATTGATCCACTAATTAGCTAATCATTGAAGTTAATTTGACATCGCCTAGCCCAAGTTTCTTGAAATTTGATAAGGCCATCAAGTTAATACTCACACCTAAATCACATAAAAATTTTAATAACTTTAAACTACTGACAACACAAGATACAGTAAAACTCTCTAGACCTTATAATTTAGAGGGCATATGGCTAGAGATAATTAAACTATAACTCTCCCTCAAAGCCATCGTTTGGTTATCCTCCCAAGTACGCTTATGAGTCAAAATGTCTTTTAAGAACTTGACGTACTTGGGCATGCTCTCCAATGCCTCCACCAAGGACAAATTGATTTGGAGCTTCTTTAACTTCTATAAGAACTTGGAGAATTGAGAATCCACCTGATGATACTTGATTCTTTATGGGTAGGAAATCTTGGGTTTGTATGGTGGTGGAGGGATGTAGGGTTGCTCCATCTCCTTATTGTCCTTCTCTTCTTCTTTTTCCTTTCCCTTCTCTTTTTCTTGGCCTCCTCTCTTAGGTTCTTCCCCTTTCTCATTAGGCTCTTCTAATTGCTTTCCTCTCCTAAGTATAATAGCATTGATTAGCCTCAATATTGCTTAGAAGGCTTCCCACACTTCTAGATGACAAAGCGTTGGTGAGTTGACCTACTTGCACTTCTAAGTTATGGAGAAACGATGCTTGGTTCTTTACTATTTGATCTAATTTCACCTCCATCCTCTTTTGACTCTCCTCTTGGTTTGTAAACATCCTTTTTTTACTCTTCTCTTGGTTTGAGAATTTGAAACCAAAAATATCCATCAATTTATCCATCTTGTTCTCTAAGGATCCAAGTCTATCCTATTGGAAACTTTGTAGGTCTTATAGTCTTGTTTTTTGACCTATATTGTTAGTATTCCAAGAAAAATTTAGGTAGTTCTTCCATACTAAAGTATACTTTTTACCTTTTTATTATTGCCTTATGTAATTGACTTGCTCTACTCCACTAGATTCCATTATGAAGCAATCTGTTATACCATGGCTATCTTTCCCACATAAATGACATCTAAGTTACATAGTCTTTAAAAAGTAAGAGGACATACCTTGTAACTTGCCTAGTTGTTTGATCTAGGCTGAAATTTGTGCTTGCATGGCTTGAAGGGTCATTGCTAAATCAAAGGGGATCACCACCTTTGTTCCTTGAGATTTTGTTTTCCCCTTTCATTTGACAAAAAATAGCTATTGTTCACCATTTCCTCTAAAATATCATAGGCTACATCGATGGTTTTCTCATTAATAATCCTTCAGTCGTCGCATGAATTGTGCCTCTTGTATTCTGGTTTACCCTATTATAAAAGGTTTGTAATAAGAATCCCTACAGGAGATTGTGGTGCAGAAAACTCCTCTGTAACTCTCTAAACCTCTTACAAGCCTCATATAATGACTCTCCATTGCTCTATTGAAAGTTTGTAAAGTCCTTTATAATCCTCTTCTTCTTGGTTAATAGGAAGCATTTGGCGAAAAAGGCTTATGCCATGTGCTCTTAAGTAGTGATGTTCTCGGGATTAAAGGAATTCATCCACGCTTTTACTCGATCCTTCAAAGTGAAAGGGAACAACCTCTTCTTAGCTGCATCATCTTATACTCCATTGTACTTGAAGGTGTCAAATATCTCCAAGAAATTGGCTTGATAGGTGCTAGGATCCTCATGAGCCAAACCATATAATTGGACACTTAATTGGAGCATGTTTAACAAGGCTGGCTTGATCTTAAAGTTATTCACTTGGATAAGAGGCCATGTTATCCCTTATTAGTTAGCATTAAATCCTGGCCTCATAAAGTCCATGAACATCCATTGGCCTCCTCCTTATTCAACTTCTTCTGCCTTATTTTTAACCCTTTCTTAGCGTCTAGCTTGTCTTAACTCTCTCTCATGACTTGTGATATCTAAAATCTCTTCTTCACTTAGTTTAGTGTGCTCCTTATGTTTATGCACCTGCAAATATGTAAGAAAAAGTATCAAAACCCTTAAATCAATGTCACCTAAACTAAATAAGATGCTAAAATATCAATCCCCAGCAATGACATCAAAAACTTAATGAGTGCCTATATAACCCTCACTAGCTTTACACTATATTGAAAGTATATGAATCATACAATTATAATATAACGATATTGATCTCATGAGCATTAAATTTAGTGGCTCCATTAGTTAGAACTATGTGTTGTTTAAGGAACATGTTTAGGATGCAAATTTGAAAAACAAAATATAACAAAAAACCAATAATGAACAATTTGCAAAACTGTAAACTGGAACTTTTGAAATCAAGACTAAAATATAGGAATTATTCTTATCCTTATTTGGTTCCCTCTTGTTTTATTGATTCAACTTATGTTTGACCTAAGATTTCTCAATATTTTAGTCACCCTCTCTCAAGGTGTAACTAAGTTTCCCTAGATGAATAACTTAGGATTAATCTTGCAATCTCTCAATATACAAAGCCTTTCCTAAAAACTCAACTAGTTGTGAAGCAATCCTATAGACAATCTATTAACCGATTGAAATCTCTCTCTAATCAATTAATAAACTTGTTATATATAGGTCTAATTGAATGCTAACTCTTGTTGTACACTTACGACAAGTTACCTAGCTCACTCTCTCATTTTATTGCAAGATACAAGTTCAATAAATAAAATAAACATTCATTTCATTAAAACAATACATAAGAGTTCATAAATAGTTCAAAGAGAAACTCCTACCAAATGTTTAGCCACTCATAGTGTAAATAAGTCCAACAATATCCATGTTTTCCATAAAACAGAACATAATGAGAAGAATGAAATGAATAAAACATAACTTGTTATCTTCCTTTTTCTTGCAAACTGGAAAATCTAGAAATCTAGAAAAATTTTAGAGATTTGGACGCTTAATCTCAATTTCCTCCTCCTTGAACCTTGAAAACATGTTTCCTTTTGTGTAGGGAAAGTTCCAGAGTAATTGCCTAGTGGCTCATAGGTGTTAATGCCTTTTATATGTCCCCAAAGAGTGCCATTTGTCCGAAATTATGTTGAACCATGATCGTGGCCAAAATCTTATTGGAAAGGGAGCATATAGGAGTATGAACTAAGGCGTCACGACAACCATGACACTCATGTCACGTGCCACAACTGTGGCACCTCTTATCCCATGGTTATGTTCTTCTTTTACTCCATTCTTCCTTTCCAAGTATAATTTAACCTACACGTTAAGTCAATACAATAATAAGACCCAAACCTTACCACAAAATCAACAATTAAAAATTCAAAACATAAAACACAATTAAAAACACCAAAGGAACAACAATTAAATCCTAAATACATCAAAACGATCATCTCATATGTTAAACACTTAGAAAAAATAAAGACTAAAATAAAAACATCATAACATAAGATAAACATCTTAAGTAACACATCTTTGATTATATGGATGAAAGAGAGAGATAAAATGAAATAAAGATTTTAGAAAGCATTAATTTAAGCTCCAAACTGAAATACAACTCTTAATCACATGTATTAACTCTTATAGATTCCAAAAACAACTTGAAATCTCCAAAAAAGAAGGATTAAAATTAAATAACAACTAAAAACTTAAGGCAAAGAGAAAGAATCTGAATCTCTTTGAAAACTATCAAATTGATATGCCTAAAATCATATTTCTTGATCTCCAAGGCCACTTCCATATATAGGGAGGATGTTTGCTATAACTTGGCACAAGTGGGATGCAATTTGATTGAAAAATCATGGAGAGAATTTAGAAAACCGTGTCTATGATCCTCAATGGTAGTTAAAGTGGGTTATCAATGACAATATCTGTTCTAACCATTAATCTCTAAAATCAACTACTTCAACACGAATTTATGGGGATTAACAATGGTTACTGCCATTGAACTCCTGAAATAGCTTCTTCTTTGAGTCTTTTTTACATGTTTCCTTAATCATTCACTTCAACCTATAAATTAACCAAGTACAAACATAAATTAAACATTTAAGCACCAAAATATAGGTAAACACAAATCAGATAACAGTTGAAATCACATTAAATTAAACACCTAACAATCATTCAAAGAGGCATCCTATGAGGCTTATTGGGCCACATGTGGTGCATAATTCACTAGTACTATTAACTTAGATGAACGTATTGACCAAAACACTTGAATAGTCTTATGCTAAGTGTGAATCAAGGTGCAAGTTCAACCATAAGGAGCTATTTTATTTGTGAGCATTGTGGTGGAGATTCATATAAATCTTCATATTTTCAAGTAAGGAACCTATCTACACATAAACAAAAGGAGGGACATTATATAGGAAACTATAATAGGTAAGGGAATCCTTACTCTGACACTTATAATTTCAAATGGAGGATGTAACGCCCTAATACCCCTTGGAAGGAATACCAAGGCGCTACTCACTCAATTCTCGCGCTCACACGATCTTTATCAATTTTAA
>JAOXYD010118086.1:0-11277 GCA_028565735.1 Pinacopodium congolense | reverse complement strand
TTAAATAGTTTTAATTCGACAACTCTTGCATGTTATAGGTTTATTGAGTTGATTGTGTAGCATTTAAGTGGTGGATTTGTGTATTTTTTAGACTGGAACATAAAGATTGTATATTTTAACAACTTTTGTGTTCTTATGCTTAATTTGATCATTTGATGCTTTAATTCCATTTTTTAAATCAATTTGTGTGTGTATGAACTATTAGGAAGATAAGAGGCTTACCAGATTATTTATTGTAAACCCTATGGCACCCAAGATAGGGGGTGAATTGGGTATTTAAAAATTTCTTACTAAATTAAGTAAACTAAACACCCTAGGTCAATTTTAACTATATGAATCACTAAACAAAATTTTAACTTATTTGTTACGGCAATATTCAATCAATAATAAAATAAACACAAGAGTATAAAGATAAAGAGGATAGAGAAAAGATGAACACCAATATTTACAGAGGTTCATCTACTCTAAAAAAAGACTGTATTCTCTCTTTAACTACTTGTTAGAAATTTCACTAAAAACTAATATTACTTTAAATAGGTGAAGAGTAACCTTTACAATAATCTTGTTTATAAGATCAAGAGGAACCTTTACAATCTTACTTTAAGAGTGAAGAGTAATTCAACAATTTTTTTCACAATGGTCAGGAGAAACTCACACAACAATCTTAAATTCTAAGGGTCAAGAGGAACCCAGCAATCTTACTTTCCAATATGTGAAGAGTAACCCTACCAAATACAAACAAAACTCAAAAGTTATTCCCACAAAACAAGCTCCAAACTTAGGTTACAAAATTCTCAACTCAAGCTTATATAGCTTATCAAAAACTTGATCAAAATCAATTCAAGAATCGACTTAAATGTCGCTAATGCAATGCCAATGCATTATGCAATCTTTAATGCTTATACATAGCATAAAACAATCCAATTCACATTCAATAATCACAATAACTCAAATATTCCTTAACCTAGGTGAAGAGAAACCTACACAATTTATTTTAAAGGTAAAGAGCAGTCTATAAATCAACAATCAATCAACACAAATCAAATCCTATAATTATGTAACCATATCGTACGTGAAATGATGTTTCTCTAAAACTCAAGCAATAAAATTAATTATAAACTTTAAGAGATAAAAAACGTTGTATGACAAGTCTCCAAACATTTTTTCAAATCATATGCAATCCAATTATGCAACAAAATCATGATTATAGCATTCCAAAATCAAATTGAACACAAGAACACATAATGTGTCAATATGTATAGTATTTATGTTCCAGCCTAGAAAGAAAAGATTTTAACCAATAAAATAATGTAAAATAAATATAAAAAAACCTACTGGAACATTGGTCTATTAGTTAATAACAAATCTCAGTAATAAAAATGAATTTAAAGCATTAAACGGATGGATTAAATCAAGAGTAAGATAATAACTCTCAAACCTAGACAACTTTGGAGCAACCTAAAAATTGAACTTAAACAAACAATATAAAAGGTTAAAAATTGAAAAACAAAAACTCTAGCAATCTCTTGGAAACTTTAAAAAATAAAAAATAGCAATCAATAAAAATGGATTTAAGGATCAAAATCGAAGTGAACAGATAAGTTCTACATAAGATGGATAGATTTGAATAATTTGTGTTCTTAAAAATCAAAAAAATATTATGAGTGGTTAAAAATCAAAGTAAAAGATCTACTAAACTCTTGAGATCTTAAAAAAAAGTGCGTATGATGATTTTAAAGCAACAAAAACTGATTTAATTAGTGAAAATCAAGATGAACAAAGGCTGAACTAAAACAGAGACAATTTTGGTGAGTAGTATTTTGAGAGCTTGAACTAGACAAATTAATCACTAAAAAATTTAAAAGCAAGCTTAATGAAAGTTGTCTATATCTAGGCAAATTGAAAACAATAATTTTGCAGTACTAGAAACTAATTTAAAACATAAAAATCAAAGTAAGATGAAGACAATATAGAAATGAAGATACCTTGAGTGTTTAAAAGATTTTGATCTTGAAAAATTACTTTTTCAGAGCATCAAGAAGTGATAAAAATGTTTAGGAATGGTATATAAAGAGTTAGGAAGGTTTTGAGATGTTAGGGAGAAAAACTAGCCATCTAGGAGATAAAAAAGGTTAAAACCTGAAAACCTAAAACTAACTATTAGAGACAGAGAGTACAACGGTGATTCCTAGAGATGTTAAACGATGTCGTTGAAGTCTTAGTCACCCATCATTTAACTCGCTGGGAAATAGCCGTAAAATGGCCCTTGTTGTACAACGCCATTTATGTCCCTTACACCCGCCGTTTAAGCTTTAAAAAACATGAGACATACTCCAAATCAAGTCCAAAACTTTGCAAACAAATTCCTAACATTAATCAAGATTTCAAATAAGATTTAAAACATATATCAAGGCCATTTGGATCATCAAAACATTTCAATTAACATAAACATAAGAATTTCCTTGATTATAGAAACTTTTCATTCGTAAACATCTTTAAAACTTTTTCAATCACTTAATAAACTAAAATTCACATCATAATTGTATTTAAAATACTCAAACAACTTATAAGGAACATTTCAATTACCTTAAAATCATCAAAAAGCATACATTAATATAATTCATTACATTACTTCTTGATTATACAACATTTAGCCTATATGACATTCTAATTCAATTCCTAACATGTTAATCTCATATTCAAATTCAATTGATTGCTAAAACTACAATTCAAATCCTATATGAAAAAATCCATGCAAATATGTCATGTAAATGTGAGAGCTCTTTTCAAGCATTGATAAAGATCAAGTTTAGGAAACTTACACTCTAAGACACACCTAAACCTAACCAAACTTGATCTTCTTTCATCACTTGATCTTCATTCTTTATCCTTTCACCCATGCTTAAGCCCTTCTACTTTATCCTCTACAAATATGTTCTTGTACTTTAAACATTTACCTATTTTACAAATGCATCAAAACTCAAATATTAGTAACAATAATGTTTTGTCATCATCAAAACACATTATTGGAACCTCTCTTGGTTCAACATTTATTTTCCTCCAGAAGTTTTAGAAAGATTTTATAGGTTAAACTTTCAAAGAAAAACCATTAAGGTATGTTTTTGTTACTCTTTTGGGATATTTGATTATATTATTTGTTGATAGTGTTTAAGGATCCTCTTTGCATTAAAAAGAGTGATTTTAGGTTGTTAGTGACCTTTAGTAAATAAGATTTGAATTGTTGTATTTATTGAATATGAATTTCATTAATTTATGCTATGTATGAGCATTAAGGAATGCATTAAATTCTATATTGCATAAGTTGCATTGTAAGCCCCTTTAAGTATTGATTTCATCAAGTGTTTATTAAGATATATAAGCTTGTATTAAGGCAAAATGAAGCTTAATTTAGGGTTTGTTTTTATGAGATAAAATTTAAGAATTTCAGTTTTATATAAAGGATTACTCTTCGCTCATTTAAAGGAAGATTATAAGGGTTATACTTCATCCATTAAAAAATAAGATTATTGGATTTCTTTTAACCCTTGTAAATCAAGATTGTATTGGATTCCTCTTAACCCTTAATAAACAAGATTGGTTAGGTTCTTCTTGACCCTTATAAATAAGATTATTATAAGGGTTACTCTTTATCATGACTATTTTTTGTGAAATTTCCAAGAAGTAATTAAAGAGAAGATGTAGTCTATTTTTAGAGTAAACGAATCCCTATAAATCTTGGTATTCCTCTCTTTCCTTCACTCTTTATATTTATGCAATTGCGTTTGATTATTATTGATTGAATTTGATTCATTTTGTCATAAAAATTTGCATAACATAAACAGGTTGAATTTCAATTTAGTGATCCTTATAGTTAAAATTGGTTTAGGTGGTTTAGACTGTTTAATTAGTTTTAAAAAATTTAAACACCTAATTCAATCCCTCGAGGGCTATATGGATTACAATAAGGAACATATAAAAAAGCTTTTATAAAATAAGTGAAAAAAGAATCATTTAGGTAATATAAAATTATAATTAAACTAAATTATTATCAACCTAAAAATAACATAAGACCATTCAAGCAACTCTGAGAGTGAAAAATTGAATAAAGAAGTAGCTAACGTATGTTTCATACCTTGGAGGATGAGGTACCTTCACGCTCTTATACTTGTGATGATGATAATGATGTGGATGATGAATTAACATGTGATAAATTGTTAAATGTTTAGAAACCATGACCTTAAAAAGGAAGAAGCTATCTTCCAATTACAAGGAAACTTTAAAATCATTAATTAATGGATATTAGAAAATGATAAATTAAGGAAGGAAATGCATGACATAATAGAATATATGAGTGTAAATGTTGTCCAAAATGATGATAGAGAGAAGTTTATGAATGAGAATGAGTCATTATAGAAGAAAGTAAATGCCTTTAAGGAATTTTTGGCAAATTTCACAAAGGACAATGAAAAATTAAATGCATGCTTAGAGTCTAAAAGGCTTTTAATGATAGGCATGGTTTAAATTTACTTAAGAGAGTGTATCTAATAATGCCAAAAACATTTTGTAAAGAGCAAGAGTTTAGATGAAGAGCATATACCTAGCCTATAATCATTTAAATCATAACTTAGGAAAAATCATCATGCCACAATTAAAAATAAGAATAATTTTTATAAAAATGCATAATCCTAATATGATGCATTTATGCCTTGCGTTAGGAAAGGAGTCCATCTCAGTCTCATGCTCCTCGCCTAAATCTAAAAATATGTTTGATTCATATTCTAGACTTTATTATCATTAGAGGATGAAAAATAGGGATAAGAGAACTAGATATGCATATAGGAATAATAACTTGAGACCTCATTCTCATTTTTAAGATGCTTTTATGGTTTGTCATTTTGTATATGGTTTAGGCATATAGAAAATTTTTTTTATGACAAACAAAATTGGTTTCAAAAGTTACCAGGAGGATTAAATGATAGGAAGGTTGATAGCCACCAAGGACCCAAGTTAAAGTGGGTACCTAAGGTGAAATAAATTCTTTAGTTTATAAGAATTCAAGAGAAACATATGGATAGTAGACGTTTTAGGTATACAACGGATAATGCATTACAACTTATAAAGATGGTGGATATGTGACCTTTAAAGACAATGTTAAGGATAAGATAATTGTCATTAGAAAAGTTGGTAAGAATAATTATGCTATAATTGATAATATGCTTTTGATTAATGGTTTGAAGCATAATTTACTTAGCATGAGCCAACTTTGTGATAAAAATTTTAAAAGGAGTTTTGAAGGCAAATTATGCATTATTTATGGAGTATTAAACAACAACATTGTATTTGTTGGTAATAAAGAAGTAAGCACTTAAACAATTAATTTAGTGACCTCTCTCAGCATGATGTGAAGTGTTTTATTACTATGAGTGAAGATGCTTGGACGTGGCACAGAAAATTAGGACATGTAAGTATAAAGCTCATCTCCAACTTAAACAACAATTAACTAGTGAATGGATTACTAATGGTAAAGTTTAAGAAGAATAATGGATGTGGAGCTTACCAAATGGGAAAGTAAACCATAAGTTCATTCAAGAGCAAGAAATCAATAATATCCACTAGACTTTTAGAAATTTTACATATGAATTTGTTTGGTCTTATTAAGGTTGCTAGTATATGTGGGAAGACATATGCTTTTGTCATTGTAAATGATTTTAGTAGATCTACTTAGGAGTTATTTCTTGTTAGTAAAGATGAGTGTTTTAAATCTTTTGTAAAATTTTCTAAAAGAATAAAAAAAGAGAAGGCATTATAATTACATCAATTAGGATTGATCATGGTAGGGAATTTAAAAATGATTTGTTTGAGACTTTTTATGATAAACATGACATTTTTAAAATAATTTTTCTATATCTAAGACCCCTCAACAAAATAAAATTGTTAAGAGGGAAAATAGAACATTATAAGAGATAACTAGAATTATGATGAATGAGTATCATCTTCATAATTTTTTGTAGGCAAAATCCATATCTTATGCTTACCATATATTTGATAAGGTCTACATAGGATCAACTATAGATAAGACCCTTATGGGTTTTGACATAGGAAGGAGCCAGAGATTAGCTATTTTGAAGTGTTTGGGTGTAATTATTATATTTTTAATACTAAGAATAACATAGATAAATTTGACTGAAAATGGATGAAGGAATTTTTATAGGTTATTCATTGACTAATAAGGTGTACAGGAGGTTTAATAAGGGATCTTTAGTAATAAAAGAGTCAATGTGCATTGTATTTGATGAATCTAACTCTCTTGATATTAAGAAAATTTTTGGAGATGTTAAGTTTATTAAAAAAAACTAGATTTAGAAGAAGAAAAGAAGGATCACCAAGACACCACACATGCACTTAGTAAACAAATTATTGAACCAAGTGCGGGTAATAAGAAGGATAAGGAATTACCTAGAGATTGGTGGTATAAGAAAAATCATCCTTCAAGGAAAATCATAGGTTGTGTAAAGAGGTGTACTCATAATATCTTTATTTAGAGATTTATCTTGTATTGTTTTTATTTCTCATATATAACTTAAGACTATTAAGGAAGTGCTTACTGATAAAAGTCGGGGTCTTACTATGAATTAGGAATTAAACTAATTTGAGAGGAATAAAATTTAAACATTAGTACTCAGACCTAATTATTATCAAATCATGGGTATTAAATGGGTAAATAAGAGTTAGGTAACATAGTGAGAAACAAAGTTAGGTTAGTAACAAAAGGCTAAAACCAAGATGAAGATATAGATTATGAAGAGACTTTTGCATTTGTAATTATACTGGAGGAAATTATGTTGTCATTAGCATTTGAATCTTACATAGATTTTAAAATCTTTTAAATAGATGTGAAAAGTACTTTTTAAAATGGTTGTATATAAAGAGAGGTTTAGATAAATCAATCCCCCAGTTTTGAAAATCATGATGCACCCAATCATGTGTATAAACTTTCAAAAGTTATGTGTGGATTAAAATAAGATCATAGAGTTTGGTATGAAAGATTGAGTGCATGTCTTTTACAAAATAGCTTTTCTAAGATAAAAATAGATGTCACCCTCTTCATTAAGAAGCATAATGATGTTACCCTAAATTTTCAATTTTAATTTGATAATATTATTTTTTATGCTACTAATAAAAAACTTGTGTAAGGAATTTTTCAAGTATATGAGTAAGAAATTTCAAATAACTATAATGGGATAGCTTAATTTCTTTTTTGGCATATAATCATGCTAATGAAGGATGGAATTTTTAGGGCTCGTTTGATATTAGTTCTATTTATATTTTTAAATTTTGTTTTTGGTTGTTTTTTTAGATGTTGTTTTTAGTTTTTGTGTTCTATTTTATGTTGTTGTTTTCTATTTCTATTTTTTATTGTTGTTTTTATGCTTTGTTATGATATATATTTTTATGATAATATATGTTAATATTAAATTTTAGTTTATTTTAATATAAATTTATATTGAACTTAATATTTCAATTTATATAAATAAAATTTTAATTTATTTAATAACAATTTATAATAAATTAAATATTTAAATTACATTAATAAAAATCTTTAATTTTAATAATTATCAATAATAATAATAAGACTATTAATAATAAATAAAATTAATTTATTGTCAAATGCTTGTCGCCCTCTATAAATGGGTAGTGATGGCAGTTGATGCGAGGGTAATGGCGATGGCGATGTCAAGCTACGCAGTGGTGATGGCCACAACCGGTGGAGCACAACTACATCTAGACGCTAGTTGTGGAGGTGCGACCAAATATAGACACCAGCGGTGGAGTTGTGACCGATCCAGACGCTAGCTCTGTTAAAAGCGAGTGCGATGGCGAGGGAAAGACTGGACCAGGCGCGACAGGATGTGCTCAATGACAATGATAGTGACTGGGCTCCTATTGTTGTGTGTCAACAAAGTCAAGAGTTAGTTTTGGAACAAAAATTAAAACCAAAAAGCAAATGGATTAGGTGGCACAAAGGAGGTGGTTAACAAAAGCAATGGATATTCCAATTAATGATGAGTTGAAACCAAAAACAAAAACCAAGCGTTGTTTTTTTCCCTTGTTTTTCTTTGATGCCCACAACGTAACCGAAAAGCAAAACCAAACATGTTTTATTGCTTCTGTTTTTGTGATAAAATAAATGACATTTGAAAACCAAAATGCGCATCTATACTAAACATAACCTTATTAATTAAGCCAAATACAGTAGGAAGCTACTTAAGTGATTTGGAATGGATCAAGTAAAGCCATTAGATACACCCATAAACATTACAACAAACTTGAATAAGGATTAAGGTAAGCTCATGGATGCTAAATTATATAGAGGTATGATAAATAGCTTGCTTTACCTCATAACACGTAGGCTAGATATTATGTTTAGTATATATTTATATGTTAGGTTTCAATCAAATCCTAAGGAATCACACCCTTTAGTGGTTAAGCGCATACTTAGATACTTATGAGGAACTACATCTTTAAGAATTCAATATCCTAGAAATGCATCTATAAAATTAGTTATTTATTATTATGCAAATTATGCTAGTAGTCCTTTAGATAGAAAAAGCACATCTAAACCTTGTCAATTTTTAAGCAATGCATTAATTTCATGATTTAGCAAAAAGAAGAAATTCAATAACTTTGTCAATCGTGAAAGAAAAATATATAATAACTAGTAGTTATTGTGTATAAGTACTTTAATTTAGGTAAAAACTTAAAGATTATAGCATGGAACTAAGTAAGATTCTCATTAAGTGTGATAAAACTAGTGCCATATGCCTATATAAGAATCCAATGCAACTTTATAGGACTAAACACATAGAGATAAGGTATTATTTCATTAAATATCATATATAAAATGGAGACATCGAATTGGAATTTACTGATACAACACACTAATTAGCTAATATATTTACCATACCAATAAATGAAGATAGATTTTGAACGATTAGGAGAGAATTATACATGATTGATGGAAGTCCTCTTTGAAAATTTTGTTAAATTTATGTATATTTGTTGACATTTATATGAATTCTTTAATTACAATTGGTTTTATTAAAAAATGGTATCAAGTTGAGGTTTTGGTATCATCTTTTAGTAAAAATTGTTATTAACACTTAGTATCTTTTCAATACTTTTTTATGATATCAAAAAGGGAAGAAAGTTGTGTGATATTGGTTGTTTTATGTTAGGGAAGTTACATTCTTAATAACATTTATGGTCATGAATTGTAATTATTATGAGTTGTGATTTTGATTCATAATTTATGTTTATAATGCCTATCATGCTTTCTTGCTTCTTTATATGTTAATGTATATATTTATAGGGAGTGCAATTTGTTTTAACGCATGAATAGGGGGTGTGAGGTTTATAAGATGAACATGTTTAATGTTTGGATTTGAGAGAGCAATGATAATTTAGCATGTGATACCTTCTATATGTTTTTACTCTCTAATGTCACATGTTTTTCATCATCAAAATGGGGGAAATTTTTTAATCAAGGTAGGTTCCAATTTTAGCTTTGATAATAACAAGACATGATTATTACTAATGTTTTACTTTATTGTAGAAAGTTTGAAAGATAGGTACATTTACTTAAGGCTTTTAGTGCAAAGTTTGGATTCGAAGACCAAAATTGAGACAACGCAAGATCAAGCATTTTGCGAGCTTCAAAAGCTTAATTTAAGTGGCTTAAGTTTGGTAATAAATTTTACTTAAAGGTTCAATAACTTTAAGGGCTCAAGTCGCGTTCATATTGTATAAATTTTCTTAAAAGCACATAAAAAGTTTCATAAGTTAAGAATTGTTTTTTAAATTTAATTGAAACTTATTGGTGTTTGAAATCACTGTAATGATGATTTGAAACTTGTGTCATTTGATTTTGAAGAAAAAGATATGATTTTTGAATTTAGGCATTGTTTGAAATTGAATCTAACTTGGAAAGTTTCAAAATGTGCTCAAAATTGAATGGATTAAGACACTTTAAAATTTTAATTTCAAATGAAAAGTCTAGATCAAAAAAACCACTTTTCGTAGCTTTTGAACGTGATTGAGTCAAGTTTTAGGCATTTGAAAGTTCTTGAAAATATTTTATTCAAGTTTTGAAGAGCTTTACAGTGCCTCAACAACACCTTACAATGGCAGGCTCGATGGCACTATTACGGTCGTATTGTTTCCTCAGTAACTAAATAGTGGTATATAACAACGATATGAACGGAATTTTTTTAGTCATGTTATGATGTCAATAGTTAAATAACAGTCTATATCAATTGTATAAATGGTCCTATTGTAGTTTAATGTCTATATAATATCATAATGGTGGTGAATAATAGTGTCATTATGGTGTGCCATTGTGCACTCTATTAGATGTTATAATAGCTAGTTTTTAGAGTCTAATAGTTATTTTATTTAGAGTAACAATTAGATTAATCTTGCAATGGCATTTTGAGTGCGAGAACACTATTAATAAATGGTTTAAGGGTTTTAAAATAATCTTTATGAGGTTTTGTGATAGTTTTAAGCATAAGATAAATCAAGAAATTTTCATTAAGTTTTTGTTAATTGTTTAGCACTTTTTAGCAAGTGTTTCGTTTTTATTTTCTCAATCTAATAAGATTTCCTTTGTGATTTGTTTATAAAACTTTTAAGAAGGTTTTCATTCATATTATTTATCTTGGATTTTAAAGTGAAACACCATTTGAGGGGTAATTATTTTTTGTTATAAGGCTTTTTATATTTAAAATTGGGATTGCTTTAAAGGTTCCTCTTTACCTTTAAGAAATATTTGTACAAGGTTTTTGAGCACCTTCAAAAAGAAGATTAAGTATTATAAAGGTTTCTCTTCACACAAAGAAGATTCGTTTTTGTGAAATTTCCAACTTAAAGTTAGAAAGTGGATGTAAGATGAGGTTTTCAATCTAAACCACTATAAAAATTCAGCTTATCGACTCTCTTTTCCCTTATTTTTTATATTAATTACTTTTCCCTTGCTCTTATATTCATATTGTGATAATTGACATCATCTTACACCTCATTTATTGTTGAAATATAGTTTGAGAATTGCATATATCCAAACTTGGTTCAGATGGTTAGTTTAAAATTTTTTATGCACCTAATTTACCCCCTCCCTCCTCTTAGATGCTATTAAGACTAGCATTATTAATCATGGGATAATTAAGAGTAAATATCCTTTTAACTCCCTGAATTATTGAAAATTATCAAATACTGACGTGC